>BJFM01002890.1:127517-144695 GCA_016586285.1 Arothron firmamentum
CCCCACCTCCCAAAAGCAACTTTCTAAAGGCCGAACAAATAGCTCCATCTTTCACTCATTTAGGCCATCCGAATGCAGGGTCAATATGGTCCCCTGGCCGCCAAATGCTAATGCGCTTAAGTGCGCTTAAGCAGCTTTGTGCAATGAATGGGCCAAAGAAGGAGCTAGTGAGAAGGGCAAGAGATACTTTCCCTGTCAAAAAGTCATTGTGGTCCACAGCTACCAAAGACAAGCGGCTTTTTTTTTTTTTTTAAATCCAGCATATTTATCTACTATCTACAGAAACTGCACCCAGAAGATCACATGATGTAATTTTTGGTGGACAAAATGGCAGCTTAGACAATTATGATCAATAATTATCAATGATAGATAAATCTACTGCAAATCACATAAACGCTTTATGTCTTGCTCACCGGCTGCTAATTTTGCTTGTAATTGTAATTCAACCAATTGAATTCAAGGGCAAATTCACGAGCATTTTCACAGCGCTGTACTGGAAAATTGGTTCAAATGGGTTTTCTTCTACTCAAGCATCTCTGGAAGGGCTGAACATACTTTCCCGCTCTCGAACGTACAGCCTTTGCTCCAGAAAATGGGGGGAAGTGTTCACTTCTGACTGCATTTGGAGAAATCCACAGCAATTTCAGGATGTTTCTTGTCATTTCATCAATAAGCAACAGCATATATGGTGAAACTGATGTGATAATCATATCGATAGAGCTTAGATTTAAAACCCGGGCAGGCAGCAGCTCAAGTCTAGATCAGACTGTTGCACGCTGCTGGACGCTGACATGCAGCAGACTCATCTATTCAGATGCTCATTGACTGACCAATCAGTGGTGTCAGTGTAGTCGGAGGTGCTTGATTGGATCCAATTGATTACAGCTGCCCTTCTGTCATCCCCAGTGTAATACATCCCCATCAGTTCAAACATGCACGCACGCACGTGTGCACAAACAGCAAAACGAGGGAAATGAAAACCCCATGCAGTCACTTATGACATTTACAGTGCAGTGATGTCTCCATCTCACTGCCAACAGAGTCCAGATGATGCGACGTAAACAAGCTTTGAACTTTCAAATATCTTGCCTCCTAAACCCATTAAGTACAGATGTTCTCCACCCTAATCACTCCAAATGATATTATCATAATTCATTTAGTCCCTCTTGACTCCTTAGTGAATACATGACAATTTATATAAGTGAAGAAGAGCGGAAATTAGTGCAAATATGGGAAAATAAGGGGGAAATTCTGCAGCGACCAGAGGACAGCGGCAACATTTTCACTGCTCCATAACTGATGCAGCAAAGTGACTGGGCATCAGATCCGTGCATTATGGGTCACAGGTCAATGCTGAGTGTTTGCAGAGGGCCAGAGGCCAGGGGGTGGGGGTGGGGGGTAGGGGGGAGGAGGTCTGGGATGAGAGGTTGCCGAGGAAGGAGCTTCCATTGTGCATCAATGGAGGATAATCTCATGACTGTCGAAGGAGGAAGCGGCTGTTTAAAGGAGCTCTCTATTCCAGCTGCTCTCCTTATAGAAGAGAGGTTAAAACAATCTGTCCTACTTCAAAGACCAAACACACACACACACAACAGATGATCCACCAGATGAGCACTTTCACACTCACTCACCCATCTAATTTCTTAATTTCATGCAAATTGTTAACATTTAAAAGTACTTGCTATTTAAAAAAAAGGACATGTTGATCTCTGGAGAATTCATCAATCATCAGTAGTTTTTTCGTTTGCTGTATCTATAATTTAAATATCATTCCTTCACAACAATCGTTGGTTGACTGACTTAATTTAAGCAGATCAGTCTGGCATAATTCAGTACGATATCGTTGAACCTTAATAATTGTGAGAGATGACAAGATTACAGTGTTAAAACATTATTAAGGAAAGTAGATGCAGACAAGGATAAATCTTATTAAATCAACAAGGATCAATTTTTATTAACCTGAAGCTGTTTCAACGGGGAGACCACTCGTGATCTTAAGTTTTACGCTTTTGCTATTATGCATTGTATTTATTTCTTTTTAAATTTTGCTTTTTTGATACAAGTTTCTTCTTTTTAGATGTGAAAAACCAAATATTCTTAATTACTGACTACTCAATAATCAAAACAAGTGACAAATAATTTCCTTATATTGGATGTCTTGATTAATTGTGTCGCCTCAGCTAATCCGAATCAGCCAAACAAACAGCAGAAATCACAAAGACTCGCGCTGTTTAATTTATTTATCATCCCACCAACACGATAATCCAAAGAACATAAAGACCTGATTTAATTAGCCTGACAGAATTAGTGTGTGGAGAGAGAGGAATTGTGTGAAGGGCCGGGGTCCGAGGCGCCCCCCCCCTCCCGTGTCAGCCGTGCAGTTGTCCCATCAGAACTCTGCCGTGTTAATGCGTTCTGCCCAGAGCCAGCTGAGAGGAACCAACCCACAGTCGTCCACACTCGCTGCCCACTATCACACAGGACAGCCAGTAAATCAGCTGTGACCCTCCCCACCTGAGCTGACTGGACGCCAGCCAGAGCTGTCCACCACGCTCTCCTTGCTTGATTTAATGCTTCCAAACACTGCGGATCCATCACTGACACGAGGATGCAGCAGGCAAAAGTGCTCGCATCTAAATACCGACCATCAGACTTCATAACATGTGAGTCCAAACAATGACTTTGAAAAAGTTCGATTTTCTCTACGTTCAGCCAGAATTTCATGAAGAAACTTCCCTCATTTGGAGGGAGAGCAAGCCGACAACAGAGGTTCATCTGTGCAGTGATAATACAATATGCACGAGGACAGACGAAACTCACGAACTCCTGTACGTGAACATAATTTAGTGCTTTAACAGCTTTAATTGCATTTCACTAATTATATTGTGGCGGCTGTCTCCAGGAATGGAAGCTGGACACGGTCTGACAGTGAACGAATGTCCAACCTGTTATTTGTTATCAAAAACACCCATGGTTAGCCCGTCAGTGACCCCTCTGGTCACCAACTGACCCTAGTCAACCTGGCCTGTGTCACCCTTTAACGCGCGGACGCTCGCCCCTTCCCATGGAGCCGCCGGGCTGCGTGGGAGCCGAGCGTTAACGGCTGAAAGCGGCGGGCGCTTCGTAGGAGGTCTTCCCCACTCGCCACGCCCTAGCCAGAAAAAAAAACGAGGTGGGAGAGGTAAGAGGGTGTGAGTCGTGGCGGTGATGTGCCCTATTTATCTTGTGCATTATAACATCTGGGAAAGTTCTCTAAAAACAATGGCGGCACATTGAGGGCTGTCATTCTGGATTTACCTTCAGAAAGTGTCCAAAAAGCATTTGTCCCATCAGAATGGATAATAGACAGGCCACAAATCATTCAGGACAACAGGATGGAGGGGTGTATGTGTGTGTGTGTGCGTGTGTGTGTGTGTGTGTGTGTGTGTGTGTGTGTGTGTGAGAGAGAGAGAGAGAGAGAGAGAGAAAAAATGAATGTATGTGTATGCTGTGTGTGTGTGTGTGTGTGTGTGTGTGTTCACCCCTAGTATTTAACTTCTCTGCTGGGCCATTCTCAGGGCCCCCGCAGGACAAATTGCCCTGCATGGTTGTCTTTGAGAGGCAGTGCAGCACACAGAGAAAAGAACAGGGCTGAAACACAGGGAACAGGCCTATAAAAATTCATCACTTTGACCCCTGCGACCTCCCACTACTGGGGGGTAGCACACACAAGCACCCAGGCAAACCTGGAGCCCGGGCTTAAAGACAATGATCCAATTTATCTGCAAACATTTATCATCAAGGGACAGAGAAAATGAAACGCTAACATGGAGGTAAACCATAAAGATGCAGTGAGCCTCCACATCTCTGTTTTTCTCTCCAAGTCGAAAAAAGACAATGGCCAAGGAAAAAGCCTTCCCCACAGGAAAAAGGCCACCAGATGCTTCATTGTGACCATGTCTGTGCAAAGCAGTGGCAGTAAAAGGAGGGTGGGCTCTCCGCGGGCGTATTAGTCCCACTAACAGGAGGACATTGTCTCAGGCTGGGCTCATGACACATTACTGCCACCTGCACAAAGAACCCCTAATGAGAGATTTCATCTGAGAAACCTCCCCTGACACTTTTAGTCAGCACTTTGAAACCAACCCCGGCAGATGTCCCCAAGACTGTTTAACGTAGTGGCTTCTCTTAACCCCTCATTAAGGCCACCTTTGCCTAAATTGCTCAACAGCCACCTTAATGTGACGTTCATCTGCATGTTGTTGAGGCTTGGTGACGAGGATCAGCCAGCAGGTTTTTCCAAAACCCAGATTTAAAAAAGAATCTTTATCCTGCCACTGACCAAACAAAATCCCCTTTAACTGTGAAACAAGTATGAAAACAAATTAAATGTACAGAAGAGCTATTGATAACTAGTCCCAGGCAGCTAATTACTGGAGCTCATGCTCACGTTTAGGCTTGTGCATTATGTAACAGTGAGCAGGAGGAAATGAACAAGGCAGGTTAAAGTCCATTACAAAGAAGATCCAATCAGTAAGAGTTGATTTAAAATAATCAACAGGAAGATTCCTTGCGTGGTGTACTGTTAACCTTGTCAACAAGACAAACAATAGAGCAGCCACCAATGTAGATGTGACTGGTAACCAGTAACGTGACGTGTAAACCAGTAAAGTGTGAAGTATTGGATTTGACAATCAGGACGTCAGAGATTCCTGGAAGGACCTAAACATGTGTAACGTGATTCTTTTATTATAACCTGTCACCTTTCATGAACTGATGGCTTTTTCAGGTGACCAGGTACCTCCACCCCAGTGTGAAATGGAAGGGGAAGACCCCCCCCCCCCCGATGAGGCCATCATCATGAACAAAGAACATTGATCCATTTCGAGCACCACCCTTTAATATGGTTGCACCATTTCATCTAAATGATGTGCTTGGGTGAGGAAGAGACAGAGAGAGACAGAGAGAGAGAGAGAGAGAGAGAGAGAGAGAGAGAGAGAGAGAGAGAGAGAGAGAGAGAGAGAGAGAGAGAATGGCAAGGAGAAGGGGAAGAGGAAGGTACGGGGCGGAGGAGGGTCTTGAAACCCAACCATGGTGTGCTAGGCAACCATCTAGTGGGTGGGCTTTGTGATACATTTTACCAATTTTTCATGCCCATCCCTCTTGATGTGACCCCACTCAGGGCCTTTTATGCCCCTGACAGCTCTGTGCAGGAAAACATGCTGCCGCTCTGATAGCAGAAAATCGGGAACAAAGACCCCCAGCGAGAGGAGAAGGGGGCCGCCGAGGCACGCTGTGGCTCTGGACACAAACAGATGTTAGGCCAGCCCCTGCTCTCTCTGTCCCCTGAAAAAGGAGGCCCTGTGGCTGAGATGGGTCTGAAAGGCATTGTTTTGGGCCTCCTCTAAGACAAAGCCTCAAGCCACTCCTTCCGAAAGCCCTGGCAATATGGCCGTCACTGATAAATCACATTAGGGGGAGTGAGAGAAAGACCCATGAATTCTCAATGTGGCCCTTAATGGGCCCTCTTAAATATGATGGGATATTTGTGAGTGTGTGGATGTGAATGGAGCCCAGCGTCTTTGAAAGTCAGAGGCCAGAGTTGTTTAAAAGCTCGCACTGCCAACGCTGACTTTACAGCTTCGTCACAATGGGCCTTCCTGGAGGAGCGTCACTCTGTCAGTGCAAAGATTTACACTGGGAAACCTGCATGCCAACCTGCTTAAAAAGCCGCAACACTTCAGCTGGCTTCCTCAACGGCGCCACAATGACGCACCATCACTCATCTGTCCTTCTTTATCAGTTCGGAGGAGAGAACGAGCTCAGGGCGACAATTAGCTGTGACTAGCTATTGATAGATATAAATCAGTGCACAAACCAGCATAAAAAGAGCAGAAGTTTTTGTGTTATTGTTCTGAAAATTGAGATCGACATCGTAATATACAAATTAAATAACATTGCTGATTTCAGACATGAAGTCAGCGACCGAGTGCTGCTCCTTACAGCAATTACCTAACCAGTTATCTAATTACCTCATCAGTCAGCTCATCGGTTCTTTTGAAGTAAATTAACTCCAGTCAAATTAATGAACTTCATGACATTGTATTTGATATTGGTCCCATGACCAACTGTGCTTGCTGTTTTCCAATATTTGATTCTGAAGTCTCCCTAATAGACAATATTCTAGACTTTATAATGAAAAATAATCAGTTCTGCCTCCTGCAGACAGGGCATGTGCATCATATGATGATCAAAACAACAATGATGATTATTGTCTGCACTCCAAGACTGGGGAAAAATAGACTGACATCATACAAGTTGGACACAAAGAGATCCTATCATTCCCAGTTTATGCCACATTTCATCTGGACTAAATGAGAGCGTCACTGTTAGCCGCTGCCGCCGCTGCTGTGTGCTACAAAGGCAGGGAGACAGTGCATCAATAAAGCAGGAGAAAAAGGACAAAAACCAAAGTGGAAGCCAAAGCTGATCCTTCATGATTTATCCACAGATGACACAGTTTAGAAAAAGTAGCGGGTTAAATTAAAAAAAAAAGTCTCAGATTGAGAATTGAGTCTATATGAATTGACAGACTGATTGCATTAGTCACTAATGACATTTGGAATATTTACAACCTTTGCATAATTGTGACAGCTGCATCTGTAACTGAAATATATGTAAAGATGTCCATCATTTAACATAAGTACAAATCATTTAGACTGCACTGCATTAAAGCATTTTCCCTGAAATGCCTGGAAGCATTAGACTGATAAAATCTCTGTTTATGAAGGTGCAAAGATGCTGTGACTGAAACTGCAGGAGCCGGATGGCATACAAAACATCATTCATGAATCTCTTCTTTGGATTGTTATGCGGTGGGGGTACTGTACATGTTGTCTACTTTTAATCTTTAAAAGTCATGACTAAGTCAACTTACTGAACTTCTTAATTACAGCAACTCGATGCTGAAACCCAAATATTTGCTTTATACTGGCTCAGGCGATGTGGTCCTGTTGGCGTCATCAGTCCGTGATCTCTAACTCTCGCTGGATCGGTTCGCGGCCGAGGGTGAAGCGGCCAGGACGAGAATCAGCACCTCCAAATCTGAGGCCATGGTCCATGGTTCTCAGCCGGAAAAGGGTGGAGAGCCTTCTCTGGGTCGTGGAGGAGATCCTGCCCCAAGTGGAGGAGTTCAGGTACCTCGGGGTCTTGTTCACGAGTGAGGGAAGAATGGAGTGGGAGGTCGACAGGCGGATCGGTGCGGCGTCTGCAGTAATGTGGAATCTGCAGCGATCTGTTGTGGTGAAGATTTACCGGTCCATCTTCATTCCTACCCTCCACCTATGGTCACCAGCTTTGGGTAGTGACCGAAAGAACAAGAACAAATGGGCGGCTGTCCCTTAGAGACAGGGTGAGAAGCTCTGCCATCCGGGAGGAGCTCGGAGTAGAGCTACTGTTCCTCCACATTGAGAGGAGCCAGATGAGGTGGCTCGGGCACCTAGTTAGGATGCCTCCCTGGTGAGGTGTTCAGGGCACGTCCCACCGGTAGGAGGCCCCTGGGAAGACCCAGGACACGCTGGAGAGACTAGCTCTCCTGGCTGGCCTGGGAACGCTGCTCACACAGTACTCATTCTGCAGAAGCAGCTTACTGTACACTCCTAACATATTTATCCTGACTGACACCAACAGCTGTGCCCTCCACCGGGAGACTGGGAGCGCATCGAGCTAAAAGCTGCAGAACTCTGCAGAAGAAGGTTTACCGGCCGACCAGGACCGACGCCGGTCAGAGTCCCTGTCAGTGCCAGGCTCTGTGCTCATCCTTGGCCCCAGTTTGTCACCTCATCCCACTGCTAGCAAAGTGTTCCCAGCTGCCAGTCACAGGGCCCCCACCCTCAGGACACAATGGGAGCACGGCTTTCTCTGTGCTCAAACGGCCTGTTGTTAATGAGCAGAACCAACAGAGACCAGCGTTTGTTCTTCATTTGCCAGCGTTTTAATGATATGGACAGCGCTCTTATCAAAGCTGCATTGCCCGAGTTACGCCCTCATCGCTGAACTCTTTTCCTCCTCTGTCTTCAGCGTTGTATTTGTTAGCATCAATGGCAAGCACAGTGTAGAGAGAGGGGAAAAAGGCACTGTTGTCCAGAGGGAATAGTCTCCCTCTATATCCAGATGGGTTTTCTGTGATATAATGGGCCCTCATTGTGATAGATTAAACGCATAACCTAGCCTTTATTGTACTGTTAGGAAACGTCTCCATCGCAGGCCTCACCTGTGTGGTCATAAACAGGCACGGGTCAAAGAGTTGACACAATGATAACTGGCACGCCTGGTAGCAGGGCAATCGTGAATATTACAATATTCATCAATCCCGATTATTTTTTTTTCAATTATTTTTCATATTCAGGATTACCGTCAATCATTTATTTTATCCACAAAGTTGCATCAAAAAAATCATGAATCTGAGTCTGACGTCATCGTATTGCACCAGCACCAGCAGCAGCGTCACCGTCGCAGTCACATGTTGTTTACCTCTCGTCTTGATCGGATCTGCAGCCAGCTATTACTAGGATAATATGCTGTGGCTAGGATAATATGCTATGGCTAGGATAATATGCTATGGTTAGGATAACATGCTATGGCTAGGATAATATGCTGTGGCTGGGATAATATGCTGTGGCTAGGATAATATGCTGTGGCTCGGATAATATGCTAGGAAATTGTGCTATGGTTAGGATACTAACAACATGGAGCAAGGGGAGGTTCTGGTTCCAAAGCCACGTCCCGCGGCTCCGCTGTGGGTGCATTTTGTTTTAAGCCTAATGATAAAGGAGAAACCAGTAACGTGGCAGAAGCCATCTGTAAAATTTGTCGTAAAAAAGTGCCAGTCAAAAGGGCTAACGCAGCAAATCTGAAACGTCTACAGACCCACCATCCACAGCAATACGCCAACTATTTCTGATGTTCAGAAGTCATTAAATTGCTCTTATTCATTAGAGTGTACAGTACAGTACAGAATGTGTATTATTAAAGCTCATTATGCTATGATAGTAGAAATTAAAGAGGAAAAAAAATAGACAGTATAATCGTCAATCGCAATTTTTCTGACAATTAATCATCTCCAGAATCATGAAAGCCCTACCTGGTAGTAAATGTATGGAAGGGGGAATGTACTGGGTCAAGACAATTAAAACTGTTAAGTGGATTGTCCCCAACAGAAAAGCATATTGATTTACTAAACTACTGCAAAGCAGACAGAGCACGTGTCAATACAATTTGCCCAAGTAAAACAATGGTCAGATAACCTGTGGACAGAGGGTTTAATCAGGATAGAGTCAAGGAAAAACACACGGTCATGAAGAATTCATTAAAACGCCAGTTTAATGGCAATAAACTCACATTTGAGTCACTCCCAAAATAACCTGTATCTGGGAAACTGAAGGCAGCCAAGCAAAGGTCGGAGTCCCTGGTGTCAAGAGTTCTACAGAACAGAGGGCCAATCAGTGCTGGCCCGCTGGTTAATGGATGGATGGCCTCCAAAATTAATTAGCCTGACTAATGTAGTGTACACTTAATTACACTGACCGCCTTTTGATTTATTGCTGGCCCCACACACAGTCGTCAAATTCGGCACAAAACGTGGAAATTATTTCAGCTGCTGCTGGTGCAAATCAGCTATGTAACACATGCTGATTGGCTACAAGGCTGTAGGTGACATTATTAGACAGCATGTTTAGATTGAGAGGCGTTTCATTGAATGACGTAAAGGGACAGTTCGTCTTAAAATCACAGTGACCTTGTGAGCATTTCCAAGTCAGAACCGTTTGCTTTGTGCGAGCTAATTAAGCTAACTACACAAGCTCATTCGCAAGTATATGACGTTTATATGAAGTTTATGTTTATGAAACTATGGTAGAACAGGCACGACTGAAGACATCTTCCAGTTTTCAGACATAACACAGCCTGATCCAGTTTTAGTGTGATGTTCAAAGTTAGTGGATATAAAAATATTATAAAATATTCTAAGTGCAGGATCTCCACCAGCGTTGATGTACGTAGTAATGGTGTTTTTGGCAAAAAGACAAACCATTTACGAGCAATATTCTGGATTCATTAACATTTGGTGCAGATTACGTGCATTGTTAATATTTCCGAAGTTATAAAAACAAATGATCAACAAAGAACACCTAATGTTAAACATCCAAAACAAGAACACAATAGCTCCATACATGCATCTAAAATACGCAAACAGACAAGACGAGGAAATTTATCGCTGTCTGCGGTGTCATGGGTGTCTGCGTTAACACCACGGTGTTGAAAAAACGAATCTGTCATGCTGGCCTGTCATTATTGAGCATTTTACAACATGCATTAGGAGTGGGGCTCGTCCAGGGCCCCACCTTTAATTTCATGCTGCTCAAGCAAGAGAAAGGACACAGGACAAAGGAAGTAAGATTGATGCGCGGGGCCAGCCCACGGCACTCCCTTCCCAGACAGACAGGGGGCGATGGAACACAGCAGCCTCTGTCAATGACAGGCCAGCTAGCCTAATGAAATCTTTCCATAGCGGCAGATCAGAGCCAATTAAAAACAGCCTGATGCCATGTCACAGGGACAGTAGATCAAGTCAGCAATTAACCTCCCAGCTGGCCTCTATCAATCCCTAAATTAAAGCGGGCTGACCAGCGATGCACAATCTCTGCACATATTAAATGTACATTCTATTAAGTTTAATTAGGAAGGATTTTAAATAAACTAGGAGTGCAGGCACGGAGCCACGAGCGTGTCGTCGAAGCAATCGATTCAGAGGCACCTACAGAGGCACCTCGCAGTGTGGCGGACACACACCTCGGGCCTCCTCCAAGAGGCCCGTTTGCGCCGTGTGAGACGTTTCAGCGGGACTGATGAGGATCCAGAACCGTGACTACAGCCCCCCCCCCCCAGTCTGGGACGGACACCACTCAGCAGTCATGAGTCACTACAAAAGCAACTGACAAATATGCCTCAAAATCTTATTTTAAAACCACAAATGTCCACATGATGTTACCATTGGAGTAATCTAAAATAATTTGGAGGCATATTCACTTTACTTGAGGATTCCCATTTTTCAAGTTGCAGATTAACATTTCAGGAATTATTGTAATTAAAGTGACAATCACCGCATGTGTAAGAGCAAACAATGTTTAAATACACTTTTATTTTTTATATTAAAGTACAATTACAAAATAGATTTAATATTTAAGTGAAGCATCATTTGCGTTGATGAGTTTCACTTTGATGACGAGATTTTTGGGGCTTCACGTAACTGTGTAACTGTTTAGTTTAAATTGTCTTTTAGTAAGAGGTCGTTGGTTCGGAAACTCGCCGCGGCTTCAGTAAATTGGGACTTCTGGAATGCAGCTCGAACGCTAGCGTTGAAAAGAACGACAAGTGTGGAGGGCGTGAATCTCCGGACCGATTCTTCCAAACATTCCATCACAGGTTCCAGCAGTGATGCAAAGCGTGATCAAGCTGAAACATCAGACCCAGAAGCCAATGTGGGGTGTGTGTGTGTGTGTGTGGGGGGGGGGCTGCTGGGGACGGGACCACCTCCAGGTTGCTCAGAACTAGCATTAGTCTACACGTGGCTGTGTCCTTTGTCTGCCACTCAAAGGGCCGTTGAATGGGGGTCAATTGAAACCAATTCCTTCTGTCGGAGACAATTAATGGGGTTGCCCAGACTGGGCGGAGGGGGGGGCGAGCGCGGGCCTTTGGTTACTCATCCTGCCGCACAAACATGCCAGGAATGTACCACCTGGAATCTGCCCTGTGACAATCCATGTCCCACCTCCTGCTCTGTCCACACACGGACGGATCCCAAAATGCCTCCCAGGCCCATCAACCCACCCACAGGGCAGAGTGGCTGACGGGGGCGTGTCCACTGGTGGCGCTCCACCGTCTAGTCAGCCAGAAAGCCAAAAAAGCAGAAGACAGGACAGCAGCTTCTGTTATGTGTGTGTGTGTGTGTGTGTTTGTGTGTGTGTGTGTGTGTGTGTGTGAGAGAGAGAGAGAGAGAGAGAGTTAACTGTTGCTGTCATCCTGGTGGAACCCTAAGAAATATGAATATATGTATTGTTTTATGAAATGATCACATTAATTACATTGAGGAACAATTTGTCAATTTAACCAAATTTCGATTATTTGATTCTTGAGTAAAATATTCTTTATTTATGTTATAGTTACCTATAATGTGTCCAATGCTTTATAATATTGAATAATACTTTGCAGTGTGTTTAATATTTGTTGAATAATTACATTACTAGTATTGGTTAAGAACCAAGTTTATGACAAAACACTTTGATATTTTCTGATAATTTAAAGTTGTAAATTTTCAAGAAACAACTTACAAATTTACAAGGAAATGCTTAAAAGCTGATACTACAGATTTGTAATTGTAGAAGTATAACTTACTCATTATGTAATAATTCCAGAAACTGAAAACTCTCACAGTTTCCCCCTACCACAACAAAAAACATCTCCTAAACTCGAAATCTAATCGGATTTCTAATGTTCAGTATTGATATTCACTAACAATTGAGGCTAAACTGTTGTCGCTGAATGTTGCCATGGTGACCTGCAGTCTTCTGTGTTGACTCAAATGCGGAGAAAAGGGCAAGAACATCTCGGCGAGCGAGGATGTGAGCTAGTCCGTCTGCGTCGGAATCAATCTCCAGATAAGTATGGCCGATCGATCCGGCACTAGCCCATCTACAGTTAAGCACTTCAGTGGACGTGCACTAATTGTCCTGTTGACATTAATTGTCATTAAAGGGCTTAAAACGGCCTCCCGGCTGTGAGTTACATCCCGCGCTAAGGTTGCAACCCATTTGTTTATTAGCGATAAAAGGGCCACTAACGTGTGGACTGCCGTTAAATCAGCTTTATGTGTACATTCTGCAACGACGACATCACCGCCATGGCCTTGTCTAAGGTGTGTGCGGTTCTCGTTGAGGTCTGCAGCTCTCACTTTCTGCGGGGGAGCTGAAGAGGAGCCCCCCCGGGTCGCTACCACACCCCTTTAAACGGGCCGAATCAATCGGATTGGTTTGGCCTAAGAAATCGGCTTGTGTGCACTGGCCCTGGGTGTGACCGTGTATGTGAATGTGGGCCGAGGTGCATGAGAAAAGGAGCCTTTTGACAGGGGGAAGAGGACAGCGATGAACACACGGTGCTGCCGCCGATGAAAGATCCCTGCAAAAGGGGTCGTGACCCCAACTGCACTCAGACAGTACGTGGGAGCGGCAGCGGCACGGAGAGGCCGACTGCTTACCTACCACAGATAAGCCCAGATAGCAGCACAGCTGACTGGGTGGGGCCAATGTCACCTGCCGGCCGCTACGCTAAAACAAAACCACAGCTATCCAATGAAACCAGCGTAATCCCCTGTTAATTTATGGAAGGCTGTATTTCATCACGCTAATGAGATATAAAACAGATCAACGCGGTGTTAAAAGCATTTGAGTGACCATCTGAATAGCTCCAGTGTCTGCACATCTGCTGCTAATGGCTCTAAACGTCTGATCACATGCGTCGTTCATGTGATCCGCTGGCAAGATCCAAATTCAAATTCAGCACACAACATCGGAGGCCATCACTGAGCCTTACAGAGCAGCCCATTAACTGCTAATCAAAAACAACGTGGGATGACTTTGGACAAAGAAAACAGCAAAATAATTCACTAATTTGACACCTGTACAACAGTTTCCTCTCACCTGCATCGCTGGAAGTTTCTTTTCACTCATCACAGTAAATCATCTTTAAACTGCCGCCATGTCACACCTGACCTGGCTTCACCGCACTGGCAGATCCTGCCAGATCCAAGGCTTTAAGATAAGAGTATATGATCGCTGTACTTCCAGAGCCATCCACGGCTCCATACAGGATCTTCTGCAGCCACAGGCTGCCAACGGGTCAGAATTTTCCAATCAGGACCCAAAGTGAGAGAGCCTTTGAATTTTGGACCTTTGGACTTTTCACACAACTGTCTTAGCTGCAGGATTCAGGACATGAGATCTTTACACTGTTCATGTGTGCAAAATGCAGCTTAAAACCAGTCTGATTGTATTTTATGTATATTTTATTTAAGATTTTTAACCTTTTCATGGCTTTGGCTTAGTCATTTTATTGCTTTCATGTGAGCAAATCATATCTATCCAAGCCGAAAAGGTACATCATGCTGTATAACTATTTCCGATAATTGTAGTTCTTATACAATAATAAATGTTTATTACAAAATATTCAGAAAATATTAGCTTTTGAAAATTTTGGCGAAAACATTGTGAAAAAAAGTTTGTTTTCATGTTTATGTTCAGAATCCTTAGAGTAAAAAAGTCCCCTTTGTTATTGTTCGTAGCAAATCAGTTTTCTAATTATCAAAAACTAGTATTGTCACCTGACCAGTAATACAACTCATGAAGCAAAAGAAAATGAAATACAGCGAAGAATAAAAAAAAAGGGCTCCAGAAATGAGTCGTACATCACGCTACATATTTCTCAAAAACAGAGTAATGCTGCTCTGCAGGATGGGTGACTTCAACACCGCCGGTTTGATTTTTGTGATGCACAGCTCTTCCTAGGTCACCGAAACTCCTCCCTCCTCTCGCCTTCTCCCCTAAATGGGGGTCATATTTGGGACAGACAATACCCTCACCTTGAACACTGATTCAATGGACATTGTTCTGTGGAGGAGGGAGAAATGGACCAACAAGTGGCTCTTCCACTCCGTTATCACAAAACGCCACTGTGTGCGGCGGCCTTTATGGCTTGTTATGCCTCTCGGGCCCCTCCCCATCTCCTCATTGCTGAATGAGTGCACCTTGGCTCTCATTGGGCTCATTTGCACCAAGAAAATGAGGGGAGGAGGGGGAGGAGAAGGAGAGAGGTTCGAGAGGAAGGGGGAGAGAAGGAGCAGTGAATGGCACCATAACATAACAATGCAGTTGTGGGCTCAGTTGGCAAACACAGCTGGGCCTGCAACAGTCAGGCGTTTAATGAGTCAGAACTCCAAACAGACCCTGGGCTACGAGCACTGCTTCTACTCCATTACCGCTTCACTAATACACAGAAACACACACACACTTTGGCTTTATGGCATTTACCCACATACAGTATGTCTACAGGATATTAGAGCACAGTTGAGCAATAATTAGGTGGAAACATTGCGTTTCTTGCTGTTTTAATACTAATAGTAATAGAAAAATCTCACCTCAATGACCTGTTTGGAGTCCAATCTGAAGTTAAAGTCTCCAAAAACAAAATGGGGAACTTTTTCATACCGCTGGTCTGTAATCCTGGAGAAAGCAGAAAAACGAGTGTTTTAAAGACATGTTGTTAAAAACATTCTCCCCTTCAAACGTGAACAGCTTCCATCTACAGCCCACAGTCCCCACTCACACCATCACCACCATCTCCTGATGATGCCCTCTGACCCACCCCTGGTCAGTTCCTGTGGGCCACAGCACCACCTGGTGGTCTGACCCGGGACTGCCTTTGAGCTGTGAATGATTCGTCAGTGAGAACACGGGTCCTTGGACGGACGGACAGACAGGACAAAAACCATCACCACGGTGACATTAAGCCACGACAGTAATTTAAAAATAAAGGAAATGTCTTCACTTCTACTCATATGCCTGTGGTTTAAAAAGATTTAGATTTAGATAGATTTAGAGATTTCAAATGCAATTAAATTCTTTTGGATATAGTTGCTTCAGAACAAAATTCCTAATCGGTGACAGACATCTTGTTGCAAAGACTAACACTTTCAAGATAATTTAAATTTGCTTTCATGTGAAATTTTTCCTCCTGGAAAAAAAAAAAAAGAATCAAAAAACACAACAAACAATGTTAAAACGTTTCCACTAAAAACAAATACACCTAAAATATAAAAATCTAATTTGACTAATTATTTTACCATCTTGTGATACTTTTTCTTCTATTAAAATAAACCTATAGATGTTGTTTAAATAAAGTGAAAACTTCAGTCCCAACACCTAACAGTGAAGATCACCACGCATTCCTAATGAGCTGGGTCATAGTTGGTAGTTTTCACATTTGTCTTAAACTTTGTCTTAAACTTTAAGACAACAAATTGGGGGGAAAAAATTAAATCCATTTAACATTTAAACCCATACTATTAATATTTCTAATGGTTGTAAAAGGTAATGATGGTTGTGTGGATTATTAGTGACATGGCATGTTCAAAACTTTGTACATGCAACTTTAGGGACATAGATATAATTTGCAGCGATCTAAACGATAGCTCAAGGTTTAACAGAGCCAGTAGTTTCTCCAACCCTCTGAGTTTCTGAACGCATGCAACAGGTCCAACTCAACCTACTTGGTAACCGCCCAACTAATTGTACAATTGATTTAATAAACTTGTACAATTTCCTTCCTAAACTGCTTTGATGGCTGGGAAAATCCACTTTGCTGCACTGATCAAAGGGAGCGTGAAGCTACAATGAGACGCCTTTCCTTCACAGGCCCATGATGATTTGGAGGTCCTGGAGATCCTGACTGTTACCCCAGTGACTCCTGCACTTTTATACCTCCTGAAGGTGTTTAAATCTGACACCTTTTTATTGTCTTCTGACATGCAAATATTTGAATGTTCTGAATACAGCAGAGGTGGGCAAACTAAGGCCCGGGGGCCACATGTGGCCCGATGAACTATTTAATCTGGCCCACAGGGCCTTCACAATAATTTCTCTAAAAGCCAAATTAAAAGGTTGTCAGCTTGATTGGTTAGAAAAAGGTTCAGACCCCCCCTTCACCTAGCATGCTAACATGCCCACTCAAGAAGGTGGGGCCAAACATCATTTGGAGCTTCATCATCCATCTCTAGTTGGACCAATTTATGAGCTCTTATACATATTTTCACGGTCAATAGTCAAGCACGATTTTCAGTTAACCTCTGATCCTCATTTCCCAGTGTCCACTATGCTGTTCCCTTTTTACAACAACCTGCTGTGCTGTATTATGTTTGCTATATTTGTTTCTCTCTCTCTCTTTTTTATTCTCTCTGTCCTGTCTCCCTCTCCTTCTCCCCCTTTACCCAGCCAGCTTTCAGCAGAATGGCCCCTCCTTGTAAGCCTGGTCCTGCTCAAGGTTTCTTCCTGTTAAAAGAGAGTTTTTCCTTGCTGTGCTTAGCTGGGGGGGGGG
>BJFM01002890.1:154769-164890 GCA_016586285.1 Arothron firmamentum
AGATGCAAATTAAATAGGATAAGAGGTATTTGATTGCACCTCACATCCTTTAATCTGCATTAGTGCAAGATTAACTGTATCAAATTGAATTACATTAGCATACTTGAATTAATCCATACTTGCCTCGGCAGGATGTATGGACCCAATTATAACTGGATGTCCCAATATAGTGACTTTGAAAGGGGAAAATGGAATTAGGTGTGTGTGTGTGACACTGTAGCACAGCTTGCACGGAGGAAAAATATGCTTTTAACATACCAAATGAGGACATATTGAAAAGATAAACAGGGTCGTGCAGAGAACCCATTAATGTAAGCGCCGGGGACGGGTTTTAAAGTTGAGGAAAGAAATATTTGAGAGTGGGAAAGATGAGGAGGGACAAGATGAAGAGTGAGTGTTTTTAGAAGGGGGGGGAAGGCGCAGCCAGAGACATTTAATCTCGATTTAATTTAAAGAGCCATTAACTACAATTGCAGTATTAAAATCCATCACTTCCTTGACACCAGGCTCCAGATTGCCCCATTTCCTCCACATATGACTGATTGACCCCTCCTGCTTCATCGCTTGCTGATAAACACACAAACACACACACACACACACACACACACACACACACACGATCATCCCATTCAGTGTTCTTTTATGTAACAAGGGGGGAAAAAAAGGTAGCAATTGTCATTCTTTTTATTTCACCCTCTTTAAATGGCTTTATTTTGAAAGGGGAGGAGCTTGGGAGGAGGAAGATCTGCTGCCATCATCATCATTTCTTTCGACCGGCTGACACAATGACATCATGATTTGGTTGTTAAAGCTGATATCAGAGCAGAGATGATGACACAGGTGCTGTTTGTTTAATCTCTGGGTGAAACATCATCACACACAGACACACACACACACACACACACACACACACACACACACACACACACACACACACACACACACACACACACACACACACACACACACAGAAATCTGATTAAATTCTAATATTTTGATATATACGTATATATGTGTGTGTGTCTGTGTGTGTGTGTGTCTGTGTGTGTGTGTGTGTGTGTGTGTGTGTGTAAAATGAAATAGTGAAAATACAAGCAGAGATCAGTTTGGGGTTAGGGCGCAAGTCAAAAGGGAGCGGTAAAAGGTCACAAGGCTCGGGGTGACATTGGCTGACCTTCCACAGGTCAACGGTGGCGCCTCTGCACATGACAGTGATGAACGGTGGCTACACATCAGGTCACATCCAGGGTAATATATAAGAACTGACCATAACACACACACACACACACACGATGAGACGGAGACAAATGCAGGACAAACATGAAATAAAGGAGAAGATGGAGTGACGGAGAGAATAACAAGAACCACCATCACCTTTGCTGAAAGCTGGAGGAGCTCCACGCTTTTAACTCCTCTCTGTGTCAAACGGGCACCGGCTGCAACCCAGTGAAAACACACGCACACACACACACACACACACACACCGGCAGGAAGAAAGAAACAGGAAGCAGTCTCTCGCTGCTTCCTGGTTCAACCTGTTTAATTCTGTGACCTTTGTTAAAGTTCATCATACGGTACGACCCACGTATCTAAGATTATAGTGAGGTGGCGGTGGGGGGGGGGAGGGGGTGCAGAGTGCTGTGACAGTGTGGGATTTTGTGGGGGGACAAAAGCCCTGTGACAGAAATGTACGGTGAGTAATAAGTAATACACACAAATGCTGATTGATTTGAGCCCCGGTAGACAGTCACATTTATCTTTGTTCCATCATCCAGAGGGCCCATCAAATAAAGAGAGCCTGAACACTCTGGGTGTGTGTGTGTGTGTGTGTGTGTGTACTTGTACACACCGAGTAACAAAACATTCATTCTACTAGCAAAGTGAGGACATTTTGGCCGGTTCGTCACTTTAAAAGCGTGTTTGAGGGTTCAGACTGGGTTTTAAGGTTGGGGTTAGAAGTGGGTTTAGGTCAGGGTCAGGGTCAGGGTCAGGGTTTGGGTCACGGTTAGGGTTAGGGTCAGGGGGTTAGTTGTTAGGGTTAGGGTAAGCAGCTGGGTAATACATTACGCCTATCAAAGTCTTCACAAAGATAGAAGTACGAGGATGTGTGCGTGTGTGTGTGTGTGTGTGTATCAGGGAATAAATGAGTGAAAACTTTTAAAAATCAAATTTAAAAAAAAACAAAATGATTTTTGTTGGAAAGTTACTATTCTGGATCATCTCCTTGACCTCTTGTGTTTTGGATAATCCCAAAATCTCCTGTGTGGTGCTGGTTTGGTCCCATCAGGGGGGGCTCCAGAACACTGTCTTAGGAAACAGCATGATTCAGAACCTCTCCGCCTTCTTTCTGACAAATGCTGATTTCTCAAAACCGGAGAGATGTCTTTTCGACACGGGCGGCTGCGGGCTCTTGCGTCGGTCCGCTCGCGGACACCGAGCTGCGTCTCGCCGCTGTCTTGTCTGGTGATCAATGCGCCGCCGCGCGTTTTTCGGAGGCCACGTCAGTTGAAATGACTTCATCCCCTTAAGGCTGGCGCTTATGAATTACAACCAGGGACAACGCGCCCAAGTTAATCTTCTCCGAGGGCAGGACTTGAAAGCGACGGCGGACCCCGGCGGCGGCGCGCCTGGCGCGGGCCGCTAACAGGGTGTGAGAAGTCAGAGCTTTTATAGACCCGCTCACAGTGCCAAACAACAAACACAAACTGGTATGGATGTTGATCTACAGCCTGTCTGCCACTCTGTCCCCTTCTTTTCTCCACAGCAGTGCAAAACAATCAATAGCAAGGGCACATTAAGGTCTGGGGTGTATACTTTATTTATATTAGGCAATGACAAATCCTGATGATGAAATGCTTTTTTTTCTTTTCTTTTTTTTGGGGAGGTGTGTATTACGACACCAAGCAAGTGAATATATGAAAGCCCACTGGGGAGGAGGAGAGATTGACGGAACAACGGGAAATGACAAGTGCGCAAATCCATCATAGCGACCTTTCAAAAGAAATGCACCCATGATTTTGTCCACTTCCTTCTTATTCAGCGTTTCAATTAACGTCCTGCACTTCTTTACCCTTCACTTGTGGCAATAACTCATGAAAAAAGCCCGGCTTTTGCACGCGGAGGGGGCTGTCACTTAAATCAAAATCAAACTAGACGAGCAAGTGCGAATGTAAGTGATTTTACTCAATATTTTATCTCATGACATTGAGTAGAGCTAATTTAAATGTTAGAAACTTTAGAAAATATTTCTCTGAATAGAAAAAAAATCACTTGTTTGGTTTGTTTTCTGACCGTTCTGACCAATGTGCCACTACTTGTATCCCTCAAGACTCTAAAATATACGATATCTATACCGTAAGTACTCATAGTTTAAAGTTATACTCATATCATGTTTTACTGGTGTTGTTTTTGGTTCTTTCATAATAAAGCAAAGAGCCCATAAAGTGGTTTTTCTCTGAATGATGACTGTGAAGCAGAGCACAAGTTATTACATGAATTGATTTATTTGTATGTCTATAAACGTAATAATGCTGATGAAAGCATTAAATGTATAGAAGTGCGAAATATGTGCGGGTTAATAACAGATTGATCTCTTTGAAGTACCTGAATTTTTATCTTGTGTGTGTAGCTGAAAACTATATATCTTTTTTTACTAATTCCAATAATGTATTGTTGAGATGGTAGAATATTTAATTTTGTATTTCCGCTTTATCAGGAGCTTTAAAAAAAGATGGAAATACATTCGAATTTGAGAGCACCACGTTTGATCTCTGTCAGTATCTGTTGTTGTCCTGTTCTCCGCTGCTTGAGGTGGACAAAACCATGATGGTGATATATTTATGAATTAGAAATACATGAATATGAGCAACTTTAAAGTAGAAAAAATCTACAGATGGGGCACTATAAAAGAAACTACCGCCACTGAATTACTCTGCCGAACTGAAAATAAAAAAAAAAACAACAAAAAAAAACTATTCGGCAACTTTTCACACAGCCCAGCACACACACACACACACACACACACACACACACACACACACACACACACACCATTAAGGCCTCCTTCACAGACACCTTAATGACAGAGGGTTGTAGAGGCGGGACAAAGGTAAACATGTCTCACGTGTGTCAGGTCGACGGAGGAAACCATCATGTTTGTGCCTTGATTCCATCTGTCTGTCTGCCTGTCTGTCTGTCTGTCTGCCTGTCTGTCTGTCTGTCTGTCTGTCTGTCTGTCTGTCTGTCTGTCTGTCTGCCTGCCTGCCTGCCTGCCTGCCTGAAGCAACTGGTTTGGGGACTCTGTGTGACGTTCTGTCCTGTGTAATAGGATTCCTCAAAGCTGCAGATGGATGGCAAATCTAGGCGGTTTCATCTACTAAAAGAGGGCATAAATCACCAGCGAAGGGAAGCGGGGACGAGGCAAGGGGTTATCACCAGTCTGCCTCCCTCATGAGAGCTTTGCATTAAAGCATTAGTGAAATTAATTCATCTTTCATAAGAGGTTTGAGCAGTATCTGTGATCTATGATAACAACCAATTTCTCACTACGGAGGGGCCGGAGCAAGAGGAGGAGGAGGAGGAGGTGGAGGAGGTGGAGGAGGGGGGGAATACTCGTCAGCCCTGATAGACTACACAAATCTGCTCTTTTTAAATGGGCTAACATTAGGTGGAGTGCTGCTCTCTGGAGCATCATCCCAGATTCATATCCCAGCCGGGAAAGAGACATAAATCACTGGGAAAAAACTTTTCTCATAACACACACACACACGCACAAACACACACACACACACCTTCCTCTCTCTACATCACCTCCCTCATCCCTCTTGCACCGTGCCAAGTTTGTTTTGTGGTTTTTCTCTGCTTGTCCTGTTAAAACGCAGAACGGTGCCTTCTGCTGTAATCATTTTAAATGGCTTTGTGCTTCAATCAGTGTAATTGGTTTTAGATCATCTCTGGAATGGGAAAAAACTTGAGATGTGATACTGTGTTTGTGTGTGTGTGTGTGCACAGGGGTGGGGTGGGGGGCAGGCTCAGGGTGGGGAGCCGCGCAGTGTGTGTGAAAATGACGGAAACTGGGGGGGGGGGAGTGTGTGAAGGGGCCGTGTCCGTGTGTTTTGCATACATTAGCAAAGGCGTCCGCCGGAGCATGGTTGACAGATGAGCGGGGAGCGCGGGGATGACACACAGGCAGTCGTGCTCTTTATTACCATCAGCAGCACGGCTCAGACCCAGTGCAACACCAGGAAACCCAGCCCAGCGGAATGAGCCGCGACACCAGCGGGGCCTCCGGCTTCCCAGCTTCAGTTGTAGGTATTTTAATTGGCTTTTAATATTTCACAAAGGCTATCTCAGCCTTCACCTTTAACTCCATGTTTACGTAGTTTGCACATGTAAGAGTTGTTGTTTTACCCGTTATTTTTATGCGTGTGTTATTTATAAAAATAATCTACAAATTATTTACTGATGTCCACTCGTACAAATGTATAAATAGGCTCAGGGGGAAAAGGCTCACATTTAAATGTATGTCAAGCAAATATTTTAAAGTCCAAAACATTTTCAAACTTTCTGTGTGTAAAAACAGCTCTGTTCATATCCATCAGTCCTGCTTCATCACTCAAGGGTGCTTAATCCACATGACTTGACCTACCTCAGGAAAGTAGTCCTGTGGAAACTTCTCCTTCTCCATCGTTGGCGTGCTTTCTAGCGTCTCAGAGTACGTCTCCTTCCCCACCAACTTCTTGAATTTCTTTGCTGCAACGGTGGGGGGAATGGGCAGAAATAACAGAGGAGGGGGAGAGAGAGAGAAGGGAAGGAGGTGCAGAGGACAGGGGTTAGGACGAGTGAACTCTGAATCTGCGCCGTCATATAGCAGCTCTCACTCGGACAACTGCACCACCTGCTGGCCAGAGAGGAGAGCGCAGCTCAGAGAGGCAGAGAGGTGCGCCCTGGTCTCAGATCTGCCGCCTGCATTTATGAATATAACAGATTGTTTTCAGGCATATATTACTTCACAATCTCAATCAACAACATTGTATGATCTTTTTTACTGTTCTGTGTGATGTTGGTGTGATTAGGACCATAAGTAAACTTTATTACCTCCAAATAATAATCACATGTTGACTTCACTTAACTTACAAAACAGGTTTTGAATACTATGATTTCATGATTTAAAAAAAAAAAAAAAAGACAATGAATGGAAGAAAATAACATTGGTGCGTTCTGTTAATATGGTCAGAGGGATGTAAAAAAGCCTGACTGCATTAGCAACGTGCGTTGTCGGGTATTTTAGTGAAAGGTTGCTTTGAAGGTCTCTGTTATCAGCACCAACATGGTCGACTGTTGCTCTGTCAACCCTCTGGCGCACTTTGACTCTCTGACATTAATGAATAATAGTCCAGTGTAAACGTGTGAGCTTTTACAGCTTTTTGATGGATATTCTGAACTCTCCTGCCTCATTTATGGAACATATACTCATGTGAAGGTTGCATTGCTTCCCACACACGCAAACACACAGCGTAAGGCTGCGCTTTGACCTGGGAGCCATCAGGCCACAACATCACATGCGACGAGTTCACGTTCAGTCCGGATCTGTTGTCATCTACCGCAGGCAGAACAACTAAAACTCACTAAACTCAATAATAATAACAACATATCAGTTGGGGCCACAACTGGCCTATGCAGGTACAAACACCTGTCCTAACTGAACTGGCTATATCCAGGGCCGGGCCCCAGCATAACCTGCTGAAACACGCATCACCTGAGTCCAGGTAGAACACTTCAGACTGGAGAGGATACCTTCTGTGAGGCTGTGTAAAACAAATCGATTAAACACACACCACAGCGTGCGCGTACGATAGTTGATGTCATTCCGACACTGGCTCAAATGTTTAATCATGAGTGTGTACTGGTCCTCTCCCCCTCGACCCTTCGCCCTGTCCTTCACTGGGGTAACTGGTGCTTATGCTGACTTGGGTCTAATATGAAACGAGGCGCTTCCACATCTATATCCCTTCTTTAATTAGCGTGGCTGCTGGACCTCAGGGCCCTCTGACACCACAGGCTGATGAGACCGCCGTAACTGTCCAATAACCCGCCACACGCCATTACCGCAGGCCTGAAATCTTATGAATTAAATCCTAATATTAATAAGCATTACCATTCTGTCTTCCTCCTTTTACATCATCCTCCGGACCAATCTACACTCTCCAGTTCTGATGGAAGTGGGAATAGCGTGCAAAGCGGTGTGATCTTCGGGGGTGGAATGAGGGGGAACCGGGAAAAGATTCCATTTCAAGAGACACATCTTGATGGATGCGGTGCGAGTGCGCTCGGTGTCGCCGTGGTCGGAGGGGCACTCACCTTTAAAATCAAACTGCTGAATGGTCTTCAAAGACTCGTGGATAAAGTAGAAACTTCCGAGAGCCTGAGGAAAGACAAAAATGCCATATTTTTTTTAAAATCAAAGCAGCATAATTGAAGCACACAACCTGCATTTGAGGCGTACGAAACCAGCTAGGTGGAAAAATAACAGCCTTAGCTGTGAGGTCTTCTGCAAAGAACACACCGTCACCTGAGGCATATCTGTATGTAGGGTTTTCTTTGATTTCCATCCAGAAAATTGGAATTTAAGGAAAAAAAAAAACCCTCCCTCTGTCCCTCCCACATGCTATTAAAGCAAGAATTCTTCTTTTTCTGTGGCCTCTTCAATCCAAAAAGCACTTATTCATGCAGATAAATGAAACTGTAGTAGTTTGAGCTGGGCTGTGATCATTTGTTTAGAGACCGTTGCTCTGACCTTTTCACACTAGATGTGCGGACCATTCAAGACTGATCTTTCCTCAACGTTGCCTAAGAACGCTCGGCTAATTAAGCGATTTGAATTATCTTCAACACACTCCAACACGCGCTCGCCCCATGTCTTCATTGGAGGGGATGCTGCCGACCTTGGGCGCCTAAGCAACAGGTGCTCCGCTCCCTCTGAAGCCCATTCTCAGGCTCAGACTTTTCTAACGTGGCGAGCCACAGTTTCAGGTTTCAAAGAGCGCATTCAGACGGACTTTTCAATGAGCAAAGATCAACTTCAATAGGCTTAAAATCTTAATTTTCCCTGTGAACAATCAAGAAACTTTCCCAGTTGAAGAACAAGCCAATCAAAGTCTGTGGGAAGAAGTGGGAGCCGCACAGTGGAGGGGATTTGATGCGGTTCACAGTCCACTACACTGCTTTCTGTCGCCCGCTTTGCATTTAGGGCAAATGGAGGCAAAGCTCAAGCTCAATCCCTTGTGTGTGATACCAGAACTTTGATTCGGGATGATTTAAGTCTCCCCGCAGACAGAAACATGGGAGCACGAGTAACGTTTCCTGTAAAGACCAGAACGAGCAAATGAGCAGAGAGATGAAGGGGAGGAAGACCCTGGAGGACGCCCGGCGAAGGTACGCTTCTGCTGAAAAAAAACGCATCATCCGGAACACGAAGGGAGATTCCGTTTGGGTCTTTCAGGCCCCACACAGACACCTCTCCGCCCGGCCTCTGCATTATTTATGAGTGTTGGCACATCTTGAGATTAAACATTTGCTGATTTGTCAAAAGCACAAACGCGAGGTCTCGCCCATCTCCTTGACATATAAGTTTGGCCGACGGAAAAAAAGCGTTGCACATTTAATTGATGAGTGCCGCGGCTGGTGACCAGAAGCCCCGAGCTCCCCTCCCTTCCGTCTTCTGCTCCCGCAGAGGACATCCAGAAAGAGGAGAGGGAGGCGAACAAGTGGGCGGGGGCGCGTGCGGAGACCGGCGTGCACTGGGCAAGGTCGCAGCTTCCCATCCGGAGAGGACAGCTTCCTGGAAGTACCCCCCCCCCCCAGCACTTATTTGCGCTCACTCCTCTTTATGTTTGCTTTCACCTTAAAGCACCAACAACATACTTGGAGACAGAGATGGATCTCCGGGGGAGGGAGAGTCGCGCCATTTGTCAAAACAGCGGCGGGATGCTAACAGCTGCTGTTTGTGTGAATATTTCAACGGGTAGACAAAGAAAAATGGCAATTTTGAAAGATGGCAGGAAGGAAGACACGGAGGGAAAAGATGATGCATTCCACTCCATTAAAGCTTCAAATGTGATTTGAATGTACTGGGTGAAATAATTGATTCGGTGACGGACTTCTCACTGAACATGAACAAACGAGCATCGGATGTCCAGAGGTTCACGAAAAAAGTGTTGAGCAAAGCAAATAAACGGAGACACTTTGAAGGCCTACATGTTTTATCACAAGTATATTAATCTCATTAGTCTGCAACTTTAGAAGAGTTCTTCTAACTATTTCGTTTAAAGAATCACAAGCTCTTCACCTCAAAAATCTGACGCTTTCGATGTAAATGTCTGCAATTCCAAATAAAAATGGCAAAAAAAAATGAAACCTTTCTGTAAGAAATCCTTCAGCATCAGACAAAATCTGAATGAATCCACTTCCAAACAAATGATAAACAACTGGGCTTAAGTGGCTGCCCGTGTAATCGCAAAAATCTACTTAACCTCCGACCCTGATAAATATTTATTTGACATCGGGGTTCCGAACTTGGCAGCTGCTCTGCTCTGCCTCCTCTTCATGAAGAAGCTATTATATTAGCAGGCTGCAATTAATCCATTTGCCTCCTTACATGACAGCCTGAAAATATTCATGAGGGTCGGACTGCGCTGACAGGCCGTGCTTATCTTTTACCAGCGCCTTCATAATGGCCTGTGTCAAACGTATGTTTGTCACGTCCCGTTTTATTGATTAGCTGCCAGATTCACTTGAAATAATTAAAAGTATATTTTACATATTTATAAACCTCGCTGCCAGGGTGGCTACTTAATTTTCCATTAGTAAAATGCAGTTTATTAAGTGCGCTGGGTGAGCAGAGTGAGGGGGGGGTGAGGGCAAATGAGTAATCACCATAATTGTAGACAGAAAGACAATAAGCAGGCCATAAAAGCAGGGGTTTTATGACTCATTCTAGCGATGCCGCCTCTTATCAGAGCTTGTATTTGCCTTGCTGCCTTTAGATAAGCATGCACCCATCAACTGTGTCGCCCCCCCCGCGCACGCGTCTCTGCAAAAGGTAGCGCTGACATTTTAAGCAA
>BJFM01002894.1:5341-26863 GCA_016586285.1 Arothron firmamentum
AAAAAAAAGCAAAAGCACTGAGAGCGCAGACTTCCACCAAGCAGCACATTTCCCCACATATTGTGACTTTCACCAAAAATCACCAAAATGTAATCATCTGTTCCTTGGCCCATCATCACTAATTCCTCAAAATCTGTTCAGAACTTTTTAAGTAATTTTGTTCACAAACAAACAAATGGACAGAGAAACACCGGCTGTCACATAACCTCCTCCCCTGGCGGAGGTAAAAACCAACTGCTTGAAGCAATTTGCATGAAAAATCTAAAGAGCAGGTTTTGAAGAGACTAGACAGACTGGATTCACACTAGATATTTCAGTTTGTATCCTTGGCTTTGTAAGCCAAGTATCACCTTGTCCTTTATAATGGACTGTGAGGAATGTGATTGGACAGGCATGGAGAAGGAGCGAGACCTCTGGCGTGATGGATCTGAGATCAGAGTAATTAATATCTGCTACAGTGCTGGCAGGCTGACGGATGACATTATAACCTCAGCAGTGAGCTTGGAGCTTGATATCTCTACTTTTCAAAAGTAAAAATGTCATTATAATAGTAACTCCCGCAACTGCATGTTTACACAATCCAAACTGCTCCGGTTGCCTTTTTTAATGCTTTTTTTTATTTTTATTTTTTAAAATTATGGATCTTAATTCTTCAGACTGTCTGTGCTCCAGTACAGATTAAATTGCGGGAGATCATTCATCATGAAAGGTTGATTAATGTGATGGTAATCTGAAAATCTATGTTATCCGTGTTAGCTTGTCAATGGAATGATTGACGCAATTCTTGACCTTAAACTGTAACCTCTACATTTTATGAGAATAATCAATGGCAATAATGTTTGACAGTATTTATTGATTAGCGGTAACTAATATGCCAATTTGACAAGAAATGATTCCAGAAGATGTGTGTCATGGGCAGTGAGCCACTGCCTGCTGCCACTTCTCAGCAGCATTGATGAGGTGCCGCCTGTGGCCCAACATTATTTCTCTTTAATAGCCTTTATTGAGCAAATGACCATTAAAATTGAGTTTGACAGCCAACTGCCCAAATATCAAGAGTCCATATCTTGGCAGAACTGCAGCTGGGCTTTCCACAACTGAATCCCTTATTCCGTGACAACACTATTGATCTTTCTTCTAAAAGTAATGCCTTGGTGCACAGCCAGGACACATTTACAGTCCCACTGACACAGGGCTGCTACACAGCCCAGGCTGTTCTCTGTACATCTGTGTTTACGTTCTCCACCATTTCAGAAAACACATCATCTTTAGTCATGTTGGGTTTTTTTTTTTTTTTTTAATTTTCATTTTCTATACACCTGTCAGATCTCACCTCTGCTCTTCTAAATTAAAATTCATGGGTTTGTTTGCCCAAAATATGGTGGGTAAGCCTCTTCACCTAATCTATTTTCCACAGGACAATAATCCTTTTCTATTAGTGCCTGAATTATATTATGAATATGAACTTTTCCTGCAAGTAAAACATGTCCAAGCAGCAGAATAATTAATAGAATGAGTGAATCGAAGAGGTGTGTTTTTTCCAGTTTGTTTGTTTTTTTTCCCATTGGGACAAAAAGGTTGACAATGCAAGTCATGCTGGTTTTTAAATATTTTTACTTCTGCAGGAAAAGGCAGGAAAAATCCTTGCATGAACAAAACAGGATGTGTTACTTTTTTTGGAGGAGCATTGTCCAACAAGTTAAAAGTCTATTTTATAACAGATGAAAACTGAAGATTTACCTGTGACCATTTTCACTGCTCTATGAGGAATCACTAAATACAGGCATAAGCTCCACATCCATTTCTCATGGTCCAATAGCACCCTGGGCTAATCATTCTGGCTGTCTGCACCGTGGATCTATTATTTGTAATGGTAAAACAATCAGACTTTATGACCCAGCACCACATCTAGTGGAATGGAGGCAGCACGTAATTTAATACTTCAGGAATTGGCTCCACAATTTTTGCCTCTGGCTCTCCCACTGCATGCTCAATAGGGATGTAAATGCTGCTATGATAATGGCAATAACTAGGTTCACTGGAGCTAGTGATAAACTGTGAATTGAATGGATGACCCAGGGGCAAAGTACCTCATCCCTGTGGCTTACTGATTTGCCACAAAGAAAGGCCTGTTTCATTATAGTGGAAACCAGCAGTTTATGTAAAACAAACAAACAAACAAAAAAAACAGCAAGTATATTAGAATATAGCACATGATGCATTCAGCTGTGCATTTCCTAGACTTCAAAACTTGACAGGATCTTGTTTTTGAATTTTAAGGTGACGCCTAAATGTAAGGTTTTTCATCCACAAAAATCAAGTTACTGTTGTGTTTTGTTAAAGCTTAGCTCTGACAGACACTCAGTGTCACTGAAAAGACATCTGAAAAAACATCTGATATTGTCACTATTTTCCCTCTGTCACGTCGTCCAATATTTTTTCCATGTTCTCCATTTGCTCTTTTCAGGTTTTCTATTTATTTTGGTTTTGTCGGTTATCTCTTCCTCTCCCTGCATCTCTCCCTGCATGCTACACCCCTGATTGTTTTCACCTGTGTCTCTTTGTCTCCACTCCTGCCTCGTATTTGGGCCCCATTTTTTGTCTTGGTCAGTAAATGTTTATCTCGTCCCAGTGCCGGTGTCCAAGCGTTATTTCCTTGCCTGATCTAAAGGGTTTAACCAAATTTTGTCCGTAAGTTTGATCCTCCTACTGTTGCCTGCTGATTTTGTCCCTTTGCTATTGCAAGTCTTTAGCCTCCCATGTACCGACCTGTTTTTGACTGATTAAACACTGTTCTCATGCCATCACCTCAACCACTAGAGAATTCTAGCAAGAAATTACTTGTCCACTCAACGTGTTCTGCAATTCTGAAATTGTAATTAAAAGTGGAGATCGCCATCCATCAAGAGCTCAATATAGGTGGAAGAAAGACAGACTAGGACAGTGCATAGACAAGAGACATAAATGCTTCACATAATAGTTTCATGCACCTCTAGAAAAAGTGGTTTAAGGGCATATAAGCTAAAACATGACCTGCAAGTAAAACTGCATTTTTAAATGCTAAAGCAAATTTGCCACCGTGTATTACACCAGCCATAGTGCATCCAATTATATTGGCTGTTTTGCTGTTAACTTGAAAAGTTTAAAAGTTTTAGTCCAGCCATTAATGTGTCTTCACTAATGAGGTAGAACCGTGTGTGGTTATTAGACAGAAAAAGAAGGTTGTTTAATAGCTTCCATTATAGACTTAGTTAGCTCACTCCATTATCCATATGAACTCCACTCTGTCCTGCACCGTTCATTTAAAAGCAGGAGCAACAATGCAAAGCCGGGCAAGGAAAACACTGATCTTACACCGCCGGAGTCGCCATTTTGTGGCAACAGCTTCTGGGGCTATTTCTCTTCCAGTGATCGCATTAAAGATCCAGTGAGACGTTCAACCAATCAGCACCATTTCTATTTGTTCTAAGTGTTTGTGTTGGCTTGCATTGTGATGTTAATTACTGCAATGCTGTAAACAGCTCTCTGTACATTTGCATACAGCGTGTACCGCTGCCGTGCTATTAATAAATACTGTAAGGCTGAAGGTTGGCCATCAAACATCTCTAATGGCGTCTGTGTCTGGCAGAGAGAGGGAGAGAAAATGCTTTCCCAATTTTAGAGCTGTGATCTGTGTGGTCAGTGACGTTTTGGAGGAGAGGCAACATGGTCAACGATGCTACCCAACAAACAGTTCTTGGCAAATTTAAATCATTTTTATGTTGAAAATCTCTTTCTGGAATTTTCCCATTTGACTCGATAAGCTCTTCTTTTTTTGTCCAAAGACCTTTGCTCAAGATGGGGGAGTAGTGGTTATATGTTCAACAAGAAAACATTCACTGCAGGCTTGGGAGTATTTTTTCCTTTTTTTTAAGATAGCCACTCACTTCAAATATTATCTATTAATTAGTCATTAAAATAAAAAAGGAACTTCTAATTGTAATGTTCTGACTTGTTATTGGATGGTGATCTGTATGACTGCACAATAATAATGATATAAAACCAGTTCTAGAGTAATATTATGATCCTCACTGGATAATAACTCTGTAGCAAATTATTACAAATTCTTTACTTAAAGAAGACAAAAATGATCATTTTATTCCAGCTTTTGTGCTGAGCTGCTCATTCCCCAAAGAGCCTGCTGGTGGAGAAGTTTCCGTGACGCACCTCCATCCCGGTGGAGAAGCCTATTTCCGCTGTCTCACAGGCTACAGGTTACAAGGCATGAAAATGCTCACCTGTCGAAACGCAACAACGCCTTACTGGAGCGGAAAGGAGCCCCGATGTGTCGGTAAGTTTTTCCTTTAAAATCTTCCTCACGATAAGCTCCCAATGCTGTCACCCAGATACTGCAATGGTGCTCTATATGCAAGTATTGTTTACTGTTTGTCCACACTAACTTTAGCAATGTTGCTCTGTGCTGATAGTTTTGCAATTAAAATTCAATTTACTAAATTATTTCGAAACACAAGACCTTATGTCTCGAACAGGAGTGTTTTTGATTAATGAAAGCTTACATTACCTCCTTTCCTAGAGAGTTAATTAGTTACACTCTGAGGCCAAATCAGCGTGTTTGCATGTGATACAGAAGCACAGGAAGCTTCGGAGGATAAACAAGGACCTGTTTGGCTTAATTAGAACTGGACCACATGACTCTCTTTGTCCTGATGATGAAGGCTCATTCTGTCATACATTTTTCTGCAGCTGTTCTGAGCCGATAGTGTTTTTCTGTGCTCTTTTCAAATCCACCACACAGCTCCTGAATGGCGCGCGCGCGCACACACACACACACACAGACACACACACACACACACACACATACACACACACGCGCGCGCGCACACACACACACACACACACACACACACACACACACACACACACACAGGTGTGCTGATATGGTCCAGCTGTAGTCCAGTGGATAGTGATGCAATCTTTGCAAAGGCTTGGACTTTCCTCCAAACCCTCCGGCTGAAGTTGAGGGTCGCTGCATTTTGCAAAGTTCTCCCTTTCAGCCCTTCACCTTCTTTCTTTCTTTTTCACCATCTCTTTCCTCCAATGTAGCATCCTGTGGAGGGATGATAAAAAACGCAACCTACGGTCGCATTGTCTCCCCTGGTTTCCCTGGCAACTACAGCAACAATCTGACGTGTCACTGGGTCCTTGAGGCCCCCGAAGGCCAGCGACTTCACATTCACTTTGAGAAGGTGGCTCTGGCCGAGGATGATGACAGGTGCACACACACTTGAAACCCTCCGAGCGAATCAAATTGTGTTTGTGATTACAGAGAGTTTAAGTCCTATTTTCCTAATAACACTCTGCCTGTGGGTAGGCCGCTGACATCTAACAGGTCTATAAATAATTAATAACTTGGTGGGTGACAGATAAGGTTGAAATTGTCTTATCATTAGAATCCTATAACAATGTTCTATTGAGCAAATGATTTGCAGGGTTTACATCAAGAAAGGAAGGAAATAGATAATTATTTAAATTCTACTAATGTACATGCCGATCATCACATTTGGCCATTCACCTCGTTAGCAATGACCATATCATTAAATGGTTGGTGATAAGGTCATGAAATGATTAGCAAGACTTACATCTGATGTGATCTATGTCTCTGTGTATATTTTTAGGTTGCTGATCAAGAATGGCAACAACATAGATTCTCCCCCTGTGTATGACTCCTATGAGGTAGAGTATCTGCCCAACGAAGGCGTGCTCAGCACTGGACGTTACCTGTTCATAGAGTTCACCACAGACGGGACAATGACCTCAACTGGTGCGGCCATCAGATATGAAGGCAGGTGTACAAAAAAAACACAGCACTTTAACAGCTACAGCACAGACTACCTAAAATAAATCCTTTTTGCATGTTTTGCCCAAAGCTTTTGCCAGGGGCATGTGTTACGAACCCTTTGTGAAGTATGGGAACTTCAGCAGCACTGACTCCACCTACAGCATCGGGGCGGTGGTCGAATTCTCCTGTAACCCGGGCTACACGTTGGAGCAAGGCTCGGTGGTGATTGAGTGCGTGGATTCGCAAAACCCACAGTGGAATGAGACCGAGCCAGCTTGTAGGGGTGAGGTCCATTTTCTGGCTTGAGTGTGCTGCTGAATCTTTTAAAATCTTTTGTGTTTCCACTGGAGCAAAACTGCATGCCGGGGCATCCATTGTGTACTTGATCACTGCAGAAGTGCCTTTACTCATGTATTAAAAACTGGCACTTTAATATATATTTTCTTAAGCTGCTTTCCTCTGATCCATGATAAATGATCTTACAATTATAACCCCAATTTGACATGTGCGCTTGCGGGGCACATTTCAGAAGTGGTTCAGACACACAATAGTTAGCACCAAATGAATGCCATGCAGATCACACAGTCTGTTTTAAACTCCAACTATCCCCAAGTCTTTTCCTTATCTTTTTTTAACTTCACACACCCACATGACACAATGACCTCCCGGTCTTTGTTGCCTGGTCATTCTGGCACATACTGAAATTGAAAAGCTTTTAAGTCAAGCTGGAAAATGTATTTTCTGCCCTGTGGGCCATGGTCACCAAGCAGTTCAGTACTAGTATGCATTTTAATAAGCTTATTGTCAAAAAGTCAGCAATAAGTTCAAACCGGTTTTATGATAATACACAGTTAAACTTGAGGAGGGAGGTCATCTGCTCTTGTTGCTGACGCATAATTCTGTTTTTATCCGCTTCTTTTAGCTGAGTGCGATTCAGATCCTGCGTCTTTGTTTGCTGGTGTGAGGCTGAGATGTTTGTGTGTTGCAGCTGTGTGCAGCGGGGAAATCACAGACTCGGCTGGTGTGGTGTTGTCTCCTAATTGGCCTGAGGCCTATGACAAGGGGCAGGACTGCATCTGGGGCATCCATGTGGAAGAGGACAAGAGGATCATGCTTGACATCCAAGTGTAAGTGACTGCACTCAGGTGACATCACACAATGGGATCAGAAGTGAGGTCAGACTCACCGTAAAATAGCAAAGACGTCACCTCCAGACAGAAATAGTTTGTTTCTGACTTCGTCTCATAATGAAACCGACCCACCATCGTATGCACATGGGGAGGTGTTTTTGCAGTTTAAGTCACTAATTAGCCCCCCCCCCCCCCATCTGCTACATTAAGAATTCTGTGTAGCTTCCAGATTGCTCTCTGACCAGATTAGCCAGTAAGCCTCCCTGCTTTCTCTTCCCTGGTGTGTGTCTCAGAGCTGGCTTTGAAATGAATATGCACTGACAATGAACTAGAGCCGTTTACCCAGCCTTCCCAACTGTAATTCAACATAGGCACATAGACGTCACAACATAGCACCGTTCATTCAGTGCTCTGCTTTCTCATTTATGTTATTGCTTATATATTTCCTTGTTACATTAAATGTGTGTGAGGTTTTGTTTTTTTTTGTTTGTTTTTTTTTAGCAAGCCATTAAATTGCATGCATCTTCTTGTTTTGTTTGCTGCCTGCATATTTCATCAGGATTCATCTGCTTGCCTTCTTTGAGCAATTTGCACCATTTCCATGAATGTAGAATCCTGTGGAAAGCTACAAAACTACTGCATAAGTGGTTTGCATTATTGCCCGAAGCAACTGCTCACAAGAGGGTGTAGAGCTGTTCAAATTAAACCAGTGGGAATAATGCCTGGGGTTGGAGAGAGACAGTAGAGGGGCAGCAATCCTGTCACATTGGACACCTGTCTAAGCAGGTGCTTTTGCATTAGCATTCATAATTCTCTCATTTTGGGATGAACTCACAGGGTTAATTATTACATGATAGCTTGATGATGTGCTGAAATAGTATATGTTGATATATCAATATGAACTGTTTTTGTATTCTGTTACACAAAGATATTGTGTATCTTTATACCCAAATGTTATCTGTCGGGCTCACAGCAGCTGAGATATGAGCCATCACTCAAATCCGAGCTGCAGATCTCAAGGGGAATAATAGTATGAGAGGAGGCCGATAATACAAGTGTGAATTCTGCATCGGGCCATGTAACCCTGCTTTCCTTCTGGTTGTTCATTTAATAACTCGTTGATTAATGTCTGAAAGCCAGCTTGTGCACCTAGGGTAAAGACTAATCAAGGGGAACCCCTCTGCCCCCTGCACAAGTAAACAAGTTTGATCTGAGGTTAACTAAATTTCATCTAGAGATCTCTTCAGAATAAATTGCAGCTGCCCAGAGTTTGTTTTAATTTGAGCCACACGAGGCCACTTGGTGTAAATTAATGGAGCTTTGGCCAGCAGTAGTTTAAATCTTGGTTGGTCATGCATGGCTTTGATGGCAGAAGAGAACCACAGCTCGTCTGATCCCCACAGGCCCGCTCATTACCTTCATGTCCAGTCTGTTTATCATGTTGTTGATCTCCCAAAGACCTGGTCAACATGCAATTTGTGAGAAAAGTGTTTTGCATGTTGAAGTGATGAAAAATGAGACTTGCAGAAGAGAGCTGTCTCATTATAAAGGCAGGAACACACTTTTCTACATTAATGAGAATGCTTTCAATTTTATCATTCATCACTGTGTCTGTGCTGGCAATTACTGAAAAGCAGTGTGCATAATGAGGACTGATTAATTAATTTAGACCAAACAAGAGGGGTTGGCTGCTTCCTAATTAATTTGGAGCATGGCTTGAGCAAGAGATGGAGACAAGAGGTTACAGCTGATTTCCACACCTGTAGCATACATAAGCTATATCATTAACATGTGATATTTATCATTTACAAGTTAAACTAAACATATTTTGCTTGTTAATATAGGGCGGAGACAACCAGTGGTAACACTATATAGCACAGTATGCTAGGCTTGTAGAGACCTCTTGTGGAGATCTTAAGCATTACACTGCAATCTTGTAATTAACATGCATGGGTTGTGCCAGTTTTTTTCAGTTTATAATGAATTGAGACATTTTTTTGTAAGCATTAGCAGGATGTTGTTTTCTGATTCTTAAAGATTATTTGTTAATACACTATTGCAGGTGAGGATTCTTGCTTGACTAGCAAAAAACAAATAGCCATGCATAATCTTGCCGTCCCATCATCAGAACAACTGAATGGAATTATTTAAATATAATAATTTCAGAAATTCTCCAGTTCTTTGAGAGTTCTGTGAAAACGATTGCGCTATATATGGAAAAAGGAAAAAAAATGCATATATCAAAGAAACCATTAATGGAGACAGGTGGTTTGATATTTGGATGGAGTGACTGCCAGGTTGTACAGAAAAGGAGTGTGAGCTGGAGAGCTTCGCCACAGCGTGTAAGTGTGGACTGAAGGCATCGAAGGTTTGGCCATCTTCCGGGGTTGTCCCTATGATTTTGGAAACAATTCAAGCACAAAGGAAGGGGAAAACAAAGTCATCATCTGCTGTGAGTTAGGCTGTCAGGAAAGGCTTTTTAGAAAACAGAGGAAAGGGCTTAGCTGTGCAACCTTGTTGTCTGTAGATATGTCTGAATGACGTGAGTGTTGCACAACATGAAATAAACAGAAATGTAGCCTGTAACAGAACACTGTGCAGCAGGTGTATATGGAGGCTCTGTTGTGTAATTGTGTTTTGAGGTGGATCGGCCTCAGTCAGGCACCATTAAAAAAAAAAAAAAACAGGACTCAAGGTGGGTAGATGTGAACTATACAGAAAATTAGACACTGATGCAGCTGCTCAATCTGAAGATAATTAGACAGTTGTGCATGAAAGCAGATTTGCAGTTTAAGGAAAGATTATTTCATAAAGATTATTTCTCGAGCTGCAGTAATTCTAGAGCAATAAATGTGTTTTAGTACTTTGCCACATTTCACACATGCGAGAAGTGTTTTGAGGTTTTACGAATAGAATTTGGCATTGGCATCCCTGTCACTTTCACACACAGCTCCTGAATTTTCCAGAGCACGGAGGTGTAAATTATACTTGTTGCTGTCCAACTAACTAGCCCGAGCACAGCCTCATTTCACTCCCATTCACGCAGCTGGGATCCATCATCTGTGCCCATCAGCAGGGAGCTAAAATTTTCTTCACTCCAAATTTTGGCACCAGCACACAGCGCACACCCAGAGTGGAATTCACTCACTCTCAACATGCTATTGTCTTAAAATTGTGCTTTTCGGGGACATTCGCATCTCGGTGCAGTATCTGTCCAATCAGAGCGGCAGAGTTGAGAATAAGAGAACGGAAAGTCAGGTCTTGTAGAGCCTATTATATAAATATGACCGTGTTTAGTGCAACTTTGCTTATATTTAAGGCAGATTAAAGTTTTTTTCCCCTTCCAAAGAGTACATAAATTGTGTTATTATGTAAAGCTCTGTGGCAATGATCTGTATCCTCCCTTCTGCTGTGCTGACACTTTACCTGCCTATTATATCAGCATGTAGCTGTCCCAGCTTGCTTTAGTTTTCACTCTTCCATTCATGTCAAACTCATGTGTGAGTGTATTGAGGACCTTTTCAAAAGGAAGAAAGAGAATATATGGTACTTTTGTTAGTGAATCCATGCGGTTAATAACTACGCAATCAATCTGTATAGCTGTACTTTAGATTAAATAATATTGACATAAATTAAAAGATCTTATTGTATATTTTAGACTCCATATTGGCAAGAATGACCTGCTGACCTTCTATGACGGGGATGACCTGACGGGGAACATCCTGGGGCAGTACAGTGGCACGCGGTCACGCTTTAAGCTCTACACGTCCATGGCTGATGTCACCATCCAGTTTCAGTCCGATCCAGCCACAAACATTTATGGTTACAACAACGGCTTTGTGGTTCACTTCTTCGGTGAGTCTCTGTTTATATGTTAAACTGCTGGATTTCTAGGATAACATCCCCACCGCAAAACAGACTAGAAAGCATAGATGGGTAACAAGAGTAGAATGAAAAATATAAATTCTACCTCGAACCCAGCAGGAAACCAATTAGTGACATTTTTTTTTTTAACAATCTGTTTATTTTTGTCTGGTTGCGTCGCTCTCTTGCTGTGCCTCCGTTTCTGTTATGGCTTATCCCAGGTGGACTGGATGTGATAACAACAAACAGAAGCACAGTAATAGGGTACACTTCACAGGGAACACATCAGCTGATTTTCCCCACTGCTTTGTGCTCTCATCCATGCGTGCTGCAGTCAGTGAAGCCTCATGCTGCGCTGCAACCAGCTGACATCATAAAACTCTGTTTACATTCTTTTCTCAAAACACTTGTATGTAGTCAACACAGAACAGACGAGTTTGCAGCTGGAGTCGTTCCCTGCTGAGCAAGCCGTTACATAATAATGCTCCATGAGGAGACTCATCGTGTTTCATCTTGAGCGCATCAAAAAGAAAAAGAAAATTCATAGTTGTTTACGAAAATGTAGCCTACATAAAGATTCTGTGTTTTATGTGCAACCATCACTCTCCCCTCTTTTCACATGCCAACCATTTCAACGCCTGAAGAGGTGCCAAGGAACGACACTTGCTCCGAGCTACCCGAGATCACCAACGGCTGGAAGAGCACCTCCCACCCCGACCTCATCCACGGCACCGTGGTCACCTACCAGTGCTACCCCGGATATCAGCTGACCGGCTCTGAGATCCTCATGTGCCAGTGGGATCTCACATGGAGTGGCGATGTACCAAGATGTGAAGAAGGTGAAATGAAGCTCGCTGGTGTTCTGGAACAAAGATCATTGCGAGGAAAAACTGTCTTAATTGGAATGCTTTATGAAAGCTGGGACATTGTGATGGGGGAGTTTTTTGAGGCTGTTTATTCATCAAATTCGTCAGTTGAGTCCACTCAAAGCAGGAGAGGAAAACAGCTATATTTAAACATAAAATGCAGCATATGATTATAGGGAACCAATAAAACATCTACTTAGATTTGAAACTGTGAAACCCACTTGACTGTGGGCCAGTTGCATCAGTGAGGGTTTTATCCAGGATGATGTGTATAAATACCTACTTGTCATTTGTTTTGCACCAGTTCTGACGTGTCAGGATCCTGGAAACGTGGTGCACAGTCACAGAATTCTTACAGGAAGCCGCTTCACCGTGGGCTCGACGGTACAATTTATCTGCAACAAAGGCTACATACTGTCTGGAAACAGCCTGCTTACCTGCTACAACAGAGATTCGGCCGCTCCAAAGTGGAGCGAGAGGCTGCCCAAGTGTGTCCGTAAGTCCGATAAATTATCCTCAGTGTGTAACTGTTGCACTCATTGTAAAAATACTGCCACTGAACATACATTTTTGCCAGGCTCAGGTCTGTGACAGTATTTCTGATACTTTTAGCTGAGAAGTACGAGCCGTGCAGAAACCCTGGCGCAGCCTCCACCAGTATGCAGAATTCTGAAAAGGCCTTTTACCAAGCAGGAGAGATGCTGACCTTCTCCTGTCACCCTGGCTATGAGCTGCAGGGCGAGGCCACCATCTACTGTATCCCCGGGCACCCTTCACAATGGAATAGTACTCCTCCTGCCTGCAGAGGTGAGAGCATCAACTTATTTTTTCTGCTTTACTATATCTTTGCACACAACACACAGATTTTACTATTAGCTAAGCTACTGTTCTGTCTTTACAGTGTCCTCATCGCAGTATGAAAATGAGCGGAGGTTAGACGGTAAGACATGTGTTATAAATAGTGTGCTATAAATGTAATACACTTAATGTACTGCACATATTTCATAACTGTTTTCTGTGTTTCTACTTCTAGTTATTAATATGGATTACAGTATGGAGGGAACTAATGTTGCTCTTGCAGTTTTGATTCCAACTGCTGTCATCTTGATGGTTGTCGTTGGGATTTATGTCTACTTTGCAAAGTAAGTTTTTAGCCTAAAATTTGGAATATTCCTTTTTTTAAAATTTACTGTGCTAGAATGAACCAAGAGGATGTTCACTGTTTCTCCACTGATTCCTCAGACTCCAGGGAAAGTCTATCAGAATACCATCATCCCTACCACCGTATGACAACATGACAGAAGAATCCACTTTTGACAACCCTGTATATGAGAGCGAAGTAAGTACAGATGCTGTGAACATGCAGGACGTGGATTCACAGAACACCAGTGTGCTGTCCTGATCCCCTCCCATCTGGACGCCATCCTGTCATCTCATTGTTCACCAGCAGAGGGCACCACATCACGCATCCCTGCATTAACCATAAGTAAACGCTGATGTTCCATCCTGGTGATGCTGTTAATAATAACATTAACAAAGAGCAGTTTACTCATCTCAGCATGTGGTTTGATTTCATTTTCTTAATCTTGAATGTTCCCCTTGTCCCCATGTTGAAATAAAAAAAACCAGCATGTCTGACAGGATGTTATCAACATTGTGCAAGTGTGTGATTTTCTCTGCAAACTCCGATCTTCTGTTTATCTATGTAGATATTTCTCCTTTAACTAAAATCCATCTGGTCTTTCAGAATAAATGAAAAGGATTCCGAGGTGTCAATTTAGAGACCTAAATCAAGAACTGCTCAAGCTTTGCCTTGGGACCCTCTCTGCACTGCTCACCTTTTTCCTTCAACATTTGGTTCCCACATGATTTCCTTCCTATTTTTCCCCTTAGGTGGATTCTTGTAAATATATCTCACTTCCAATTGTCAATCTCTGGATCACCATGGTGATATTTTTATAATGTAAAAAGCTGATGACCTTTGGTGATTGTATGTTTTTAAGTAATTAAAGGCCAGTATAAGGAGGAAAATGCTGTTTTGATTCATTTTCTTCTGTTGGATACAAATCTCCATCCATGAAACAGTCTTTGCACATTTGCCATCGTTATTATTATTATTATTATTATTTTTTGTCTGTAATGGCAATTTGTAAATAAACTGCCTGTCTAACATGAGTGCCTCATGATTGACTAGAGCCTGAGATATCACGCGTGAAAATGTTTGTCATACTGAACTCACAACTATTATCACCATCTCAAGTAAAGTGTTTCATTCTTTTTTCGTGTAGTTTTATTTAAACATGTAAAAAATAAACTTTTCCTGCATTTTTAGACCCTTTTTAAGCTCCCATGTTGTTCAGTGTGTATTGCTGCATAGGGACGGTTTAATGGGCCTGTAATGATTTGGAAAGTGATACATGTTATTTATAGGCTCAATGGTGTTTATTCATGATGTGGCTGCTGACAGAAGTCAAAGGATTCATTCTGAACAAATGCTGCGAAAGCTCAAAATGCTGGTCCTTTGGTGTACTTGCACAATGAGTAAAAACATAGTCAACCACAGATGTGAAAAAATGTCATTGTGCAAATCAGTATCCTCATGTATCGTTCTGACCTATTTCACCCTGCTAAATTTGTCTGTGATGTTAAAAGAAAAAGTCATTTGTGTTTTTTAACATACAGAGACACCTTAACAATACACCCCCCTGTATGAGTTAAACACACTCATATACAGTCATACATCTGTTTTATTTTTTGATCATGTTGTCCACATGTTACGTGATGTTATGTTTGTATATAAACCTCATTTGTGCATCTTTATACTTTTAGCAACGATTTTCAGTATCACAGATGTAAAGTGGTACCTTAAGTGTTAAACCAAATTGTTTATATCGTTCGACATCTATAATGACTCAATAAAATGCAGTTATATTAAAAGTATTGATATTGTCTCATTAATTAGAACTAAATACTGTTTTAAATTGTTTTCCAGATGCTGAAGGATAAAGCGAACGTAACTGATTTTGTGCGCAATTTTAACACTAGACAGCATTATGAGAACAGGGGACCAAAGAAAATTAGAAATTAAGTATTTTCAGACTTTCGGTCCAATGACCGGTTGGTGGGTTATTTTGTGTCAGTTCCAGCAGGTGGCAGTATAATACCATTAGGGCCAACTGCCTGATGGTGCACTGTAAGGGGTCTCCAACATTTATACTTAAGTCCCACTATGGCACTGGTGTGTGCTGCTTGGTGAGTTGTTCACACTACGAAATGCTTCGCGGTTAAAACAAGATGTGCCCTCACAATCCAGTGGAGACCAGGATATGGCAATTAACCCACTAATTCGGCAGATTATTGGACCTCCCTTTCTGTGTCAGCGGTCCCAGGGCATCCAGTACAGTAACCACGGACCTGTGGGATGCACATTATGAGAGACAGTTTAATGTAATGGCCTGTACGGCAGGCAGAGGGGAAAATTTAAGGGCACTGTGTGAGTTCAACACACTCCACATTTATGTGGAAAAATTGCTTTTGATTTAGTAGCCATCCTTCGGCCATACAATGCACTGCAAATTTCAAGTAACTCTAGATAAATAAATAAATACATAAATGTGGCGTGAATCATGTGATAAGTGCAATAACACATCCATTATTAACTGAAAGCACTTGATTTACGCAATATTAATATCTACTAGGCTCTCTAAAGAACAGTTAGTGAAAACATAAATCCTGTCTTTGTATCACTTACAACATTAAATCAGATTCACAGAGGGTTTGTTGTTCAGTGATTTTTTTTTATTTTTATTTTTTACTTTTTCTGTATTTCCTTTCTGAGAGTAACAGGAAGCTCTTAAATCCTTGAATCTGGGAAGTGGCTAAAGACAAAATTGAAAAGAATAACAGAACCAGTGTCCTTACCCAAAAGGCTGGAGAAGAAAGCAAGCACTAGGTTCTCCACTGCAGGATTTGACCTCATGGTTGTCCTCTGTTAACACAGACCCACCAATAGCATAATAGCCAGTAAGTAAAGGAAAGAAATTAAATATCTTCTTCATTTTCTCTTTCCATGTTTGCAAAATTCTCCAGTACTGTATTCATGATGTGACAGCCAGTCAAGACAGTTCTTGTGTTTCATAAACTGGAAGGAGGTCTAGACTTCTTAATTTAACTCTCTTATTAGACTCTTATTAGAGTCTACACCAAAAATACTTCTTTAGGTGTTTAAAAAATAAATCCGGCACAGAAGGAGGAACACTGAAAGACAACTCATTCATGCAGTTACAGAACTGTTGTGAGATTTGAGAGAAATTTTACTTTCAAGAAGATGTTTAATTGAAGTACAAACACAGAAATTGGTTCAATACAAAAAGGAAATATTCTGGAGTGGTTAGTATACAGTTGATGCAAATCCTCCCTTCATCCCTCTAAATGTGAAATGATGTAAAGCTAGCATAAAGACAATACAACAACGGTCTTGGTGAAACTAAGAGGAGACAAAACAGGAGAAGATAATACGACAGTGGCTGAAGCAATCCTGAAAGGGTGAATAATGATGACAAGAGCAAACAACAGGCTGCAGAACAGCCAGGTAGAGCTGGCCCTGACACAGCTGTGGCTCGTACTCCTGCAGGTTGTCATCTAATCAGAGCTGCTCTGGTCCTTGACTCCTCTTGTCCATGTCTGAGGGCTCTCAGGAGGACATAGAGCTGATGGCTGCAAGTAAAAGGTGAGTGAGCAGCACAAAGGTCTGTAATGGGGTGGCAGTCGGCTCTGGTGTTCAAAAGAATTAGAAGAAAAAGTGATCTTAGAATCACATTATTTGTCCTTTTAATGTGACAGTAATGACTTCTATATAGACACAACCTTTCTAGTTTGAGTAAATACATTTTATTTAACATTTTTTTCTCTTCATTAAGTAAAAGTCATATAAGTGTTGCTAAGTTATAGAAACATTTGCTGCATTCATGTGAAAACAGCCTTGGGAAACCAAAGATCTAGTTGTGTATTGCTTTAAAATCTATTTAAAGCATCCCAAAAGTACACATATTCATGAACGTCTCCTCTGCACGTGCATGTGCACAGACCCGTGTGTGTGTGTGTGTGTGTGTGTGTGTGTGTGTGTGTGTGTGTGTGTGTGTGTGTGTGTGTGTGTGTGTGTGTGTGTGTGTGTGTGTGTGTGTGTGTGCGTGTCTAAAAACCACACGGGTGTTGCATTATCAGAGCTGAACCGAGATAGTGGATGTTTTCCTTCCAGGATGCTGGGTGAGATGGAGATTGAAGGGTCTGAACAGGGAAGGGACAAAAGCGAAGCGAGCCAGAGGGCGGAGGGGACTGGATGAGCTGCTGAGATGATAATGCAGCATGACACCTCTGAAATGAATCCCTGGTTACCATGGTGAAGAAGCGGGACGGGACAGTCTCTCAGGAGCCTCAAATAAAGCCAGCTGTAAATGATGTTTGATTAGTATTTAGATGGTGTTCCAAACAAGCTGTCCATGTCTCGTGCACAGACACCTCTGCCGTTGACCTTGCGCCGACACATCACATGTAAAGTTATAGATACAGCTAAATTTCTAAATGCTTGAAATTAATTAGCCTTATCTTAAGCTCTGCCAAGATTACTCACCTTTTTTTCATAATACTCGGATTCTGTATGAACATTTTTGCATGACTTGAGACAAAAACTGGTCCACTCAGTCCACGCAAGCGTATTCAGCTCACCTTCATGCGTAAATGTGCAGCAGACGATCATGTTTGCTGGTAGCTTAAGAGCAGGAACTGTCAGCCACTGCAAACATGCAGAGGGGCTTGGTGAGCTCATTCACCTCAGCATGGTGCAGATTTACTTTTATTTATTTGCCAATCAATGAATGCAAAATGAACTATTTTAGCACATATAATATCTTGTCTTTCTAAAGGTGAAATGTACAGATGAATAAAAGTAAAAGCTTCTATTTACCTTAGTGCTTTGTGGAAGACAGATTATTCTAAATGCAAACTGTTACCATGGTTTCCCTGCTGCCCAAACAGGGTTTCTCTCCGCTACTGCCTTTGCACTCTCTCGTCTCTCCTGTCAGTCGGGCCACTGATGGACTGCTTACCTAGCCAGAACTAATCACATCTGACTGCTATCTGTCACTGTCAATTACACACTGTGTGCCTCCTGCCCTCCTGCTGCAGCGCAGTGACAAAGATCTCACCTCATCACCACAACAGAGCACTTAGTTTGTTGAGGTGTGCGGGAGCGTAAGCATTAAGTTACCTTTGAAAAATGTAAAGTTTATCGACTCAGTTTGCTTGGAAAATGAGGAAATCAAAATAAGGTTAGAAAGGAGGTCAGATAATTTTCATTAAAGAAAAAAGACAAATCATTTTAGCTTTATTAATTACGTCATACTCTGTTTACTGCATATCTACATTGATTCTGTTCTCTTGACTGAAGCTGTGTTTGTCTCAGATTTCATTGATGCTTGACTCAATACTAATTAAGCTCAAGAAATATCAAGAGCGGTTGCTTACAGAGTCCAAATGTTGCTCCTTGACTCTGATTAAACTACGACAGTCATAAATCAGGGTGTAACTGTGCAGTGATTCAATTAGAATGATAATATATAATATATAATAATTAATAAACATATTAATACATTCATACACATTTTCCATCTTTGTGGGGACTTCCAAAGACGTAAGACATTACCCAACTACCTACCCTAATCCTAACCATCCCAACTAACCCTCGAACTAAAACCCTTACCCTAACCCAAACCTAAACCCAATTCTACCCTCAACCTTACTACAGGCTTTTGAAGTTCACACACACACACACACACACACACACACACACACACACACACACACACACACACACACACACACACACACACACACACACACACACACACACACACACACATACACACACACACACACACATTGGTGATTCGGAGTCTCCAATCAACCCTTTACTGTGGGAGGAGGCTGGAGTAACTGCAGAAATCCCGCACAGACTCTTGGAGAACATGCAAACTCCGCACAGAATGGCCAGAATCAGGCTCAAACCCAGATCCTGCTGCTATGAGGTAATTGTGCTCTGCACTCACAGTTCTGGGCCATACTGGGTGGCATTTAGAGACACAACACCATATAATCTAGAATTCATGTTACAATTTTTAAAATCCACAACACTGCAGACTCCCAGTGTCGAGAACATCAGCTATCCCAATCAAGGAAACAATATTTGTTGAAGCCGAACATCAACTGTGTCTTTTGCTATCAAGTATATCTGATCTTTCTCTCCCCTTGCCTCCTCTTTCTCTTGTCTGCTTGCGTGTACCGAGAGCATCTGACAGAGACGGATTGCTCAGCCACAGCTTAAAGGTGACTGCTTCGCCTCCATCACCAGCAGCAGCAGCGGCCGCAGCTGCAGCAGCAGCAGCAGCAGCACCGGTCCGCACGTCACATGATGGCCACAGATGATGGGCAGAGAAGAAGATGGGGACAATATCCATGAGGAGGAACAAAAAGAGGAGCGCAGAATAAAAAGGGAGAATGAGGCACAAACACTAGAGTGCTGAAGAGTTTCACCCTCCACCACAGAGGTGTGTGAGGTGTGTGGCTGAGGGTGAAGAGCTGCGGTGGGAACACAGGGAGCATTTATCATTATCGGCTCATACCTTCATCCCTTGCTCAGCCTGACATCCCACCTTCCTTTGACATAAATCATGATTTCTCCTTAATAGATCTCCTCTCCGCCGCGGAGGGGAGGAAGGTACCGCTCGTATTGATTCCCGTCTTCCTCTCGATGCTCCATCCCACTTTTCTGCTCCCTGCAGTGATGCTTAATCATTATCAAACATTACTGATTTGAAACATGTTGGATGTCAGGTAAAGCCTGTTTTTATGGCACCTAATTTGGATAAATGAGATGCAAAGAGGAATAAACAACGCTGGGGAAAAAAGCAGCGAGGAAATGAAAGACCAGGAAAACATCTCCAGGAAAACAGCATCATTTCAACCAAACCATCTTGAGATGTGGCGGAAAGTGATGAATGGAGGGGAGAGATCACTGTGGCTCAGCTGGGCAGCCATTAAATCATTAACAACTTCCTTATGTGTTGGAAGTTCAAGTCTATTTGTCAAGAAGGCCACATTTAGCAAAATCATCGGCGTACAGATTGTCCTGCGTGCATGTGTTCCACCGATCAAACGTGTTTGCAGAATCACTGAGTCATTTAATTATTCAGAACCTTTTAATAACCAAACAGAAATAGCTGGTTTTATATACTGTGTGTGAATAATCTTGTTTTTCGAGGTACACCGCTACAAATAAGAATCCAATTTAGTACCAAAATCATTAAATGTGTTAAATATTTAATTTGAGATCTTTTTTATAATTAAACATTAAACTTTAATATGTTAACCAGCAGGCACCGTGGGACTATATTTTACAAGTGTCTTGATTAATTACTTACTGGCAAATGCATTTTCTTATTACACTGTGATTAATCATTCTGGACTTCAATTGTGGCTGAAGGTGTGTGAGAAAAATGTGAACTAATCTGCGTTAGGAAGAAAATTAGACCTGAGAACAGATGGAACAGATACTGACGTCATTAGTCAGTAATGCTGTAAATGTTTGTTTGGATTTTTAATCATATTTTTAAAACTTAAGCTTAGTAATCAAGAATGTGTCAGCGAACCTACGGTGGCTGCGAGAGAACAAAATGGGTTTTGCCATGGCTGCCACAAGGGTTCCATTTCCAGATGTTTGTTGTTGCCCATATGTTTAGTTAGTAGCACAGAGTTTGAAGCCTTTTTGGCTAAAATCAGGGTGGAACACTTTAGCACCCACAGATGAGGGCCTGCATCAAATTAACGAAAGCAGGGAAGATTTTTATATATTGATAATAGCATGTCTGATATTATAGTCAGGTTCTGACAAAAAATGTATATATCTAACCTTTAATTAATTCATTATTCATTTAAGTGTAGTTAATAAATCTTGTTTATATATTTGATTGACTCTTAAGCTGTTCTTATAATATGGCCTTTTTTCTTGATCGAGTAGGTAGCCCATAATAATGCTCTATCAGAGACTGACTGTGGACATTAGTGTCATTGAGGCATATGGTGATTGTCGGCTGATGACCACCGATAAGACCATTTGGAAAATGGACTGTAAAAAGATCAGCCAGAGCAGATTCATGTTGAGTTAATGATAGCCTGATTTAACTTCATCTGGATTAAGTGCTGCATGATTTTTATACAGATGGAGCCTAAATAAATGATTGGAGAGCTAATTGTGATGTTCCAGGCTTTGATAATGGACTATACACTATATCCTTAATGATAAAGCACTGGGATCGCTCAAGATCCTTCACGGAGTCATTGTTTTCACAAACGCAATTTGGGAACAATTTAATATCTGTAATAAAATTTTGATGACTAAAGAGAGGGTTTGATATTATATTGATGTGTATTGATGTCACTGCTGTATACAAGAAGAAAACAACTCCACAATGCTAGATTAATAAGAACAATTTAAACTTGCATTTGTACACCAGCCACTACCCTACCATTTACGGAACTGTCAGTAAAGAATCAGTAAAAATAATAACTAGCTATATTCTGGAAGTCTCTTAAATTTCTATTATAATTATTCTACAAATTTTTGCTTAAAGAAATATTAGTGATGCAAAATATTAGTGATTGCTCAACTATCAACTTACAGAGGAGCAAAAGATAAGAACAGATTTATCTATGAATCGAGAACAGTGGTTGATGAAATCCCCCAGAAGATTGTGTGTGTGTGTGTGTGTGT
>BJFM01002900.1:0-28611 GCA_016586285.1 Arothron firmamentum
TGTGTGTGTGTGTGTGTGTATAGTCGCATGTGAGAACTATTGCCATCAAGTTGAATAGACTGGTACGCATGATTTGTGAGGTAAGTATGTATGTGTTACACCACAGTATACAGCTAATGTATTACCACTATTACATTTATATAATGTCCCAGGTCCTTGAAATGAAAGGTAAGTGGTATAAAACCAAGTGTTTAATGGTTTGAAGCCATTAAGATTCAACACAGCGTCAGCTAAATTGGAGAAAATGAATATAAACCTATAAAAAATTAAAAGAGTTCCACAGGAGTCCTGGATGCTGAGAAATGCAACCTGGGGCTCCAGTCTTGTTCCAGGAACTACTCATTTAATTAAATTAACATTTTTTTTTTTTTAACGTAACATCAGAATTGCATTATCCTGAGAATGTATATAACTAAAAACAACTGCTACAGAAGATAAATTCCACAGTGGCCACTTAGATGTTTGAAAGTCCTTGCAGATATAGTAAATATAGTATTTACATTAATATGTCAGGTTAACATTAAAAAACAAACCAACCTACAAAGAAGTTAGCTAGTGCTAAACTAACACAAAAACACAAAGAAGTAACAAACATTCAAAGCTGGCTATCTTTATTAGGTTAATTTTCACTCTATATATGTCAAATTGTACATTTAAATAAGGGTATATGTGGTTGGTGATATAATAGACTGTAAGCAGCAGTTAGCGGTACCTGCTAGTCACTAATTTTATACGCAGCTTGGAGTCAAAGAAAATCTGAAAGTTCATAAAAAGTTCACATTTGAGTGAGAAAAAATGTTGGCATGGTGATAAAGATATGAGCTGCAATGAGATTGAAATGTGATTTTTTTTTTTTTTTTTTTTTTTTTTTTTTAATATATAAGCTCCTGAAAATGCTGGCCCTGTAAACACAACACTCACAGCACCTCCTCACTGCTGCAGGTAGGAACCGATTCATCAGTCCTACTAATATACAGGAGTTATCTGCATTCACTAATGACTTATTACGTTAGTCCTTATTTGATTAAATATTATTACATAATGTTGTTGGCCAAATTTCCCTCATCAGAGGACTTTAATTACTTGTATATTACCCCGTTCCAATTAAAAAAAAAAAGAAAAAAGAACATGCTAGAACAGAAAGGTCTCCAGTTCGCCTCGCTGTAAAGTCAACAGTAACTGTGCCGCTGCCAAGCCCCTGGGCTCCAAAGACTCAGCTGCACTGCCAACACACACTGTCGGCTGGCTGCACTGGAAACCACTACTCTTCCAGTTCAAAGCCAGTGTGAAGAGGTGTCAGGCTGTCATTCATCAGGACCGCAGAGAACGTGGAGAAGAACACACACATATTCAGCCTGGTGCCGGCTAGAAGGTATTGTTTATTCTTTTTAGACGTGATGCTAGCAGTACAAGTTAAGAGATAAAAGTGAGGTCAAAGGTAAGTGATGGAATTTTGTTCCGAAGGGATGAAAAACCATGACAGATCATAGCGAGCTCTTGGAATTTCCATTCCACTATTCATAAATGTGAGGAACATTTACAAAACGGGGGTCAACGCGAGCCTCTCGATCACACCACGATGTCACTGTTGCACTTGGCTGTTTCTGACGAGCTGGCGTAGCAGCTTCTGTGGCTGCCTTTGACTGCACCACCCGTTCAACGGCTCCATTGAATACTATCAAGTTCAAACTCCCACAGTCTGTTTCATGCTCAGTCTTTACCCTTCTCTCCAAGTCTTCTTCAAAATCCCTAAAAGTAACCTTGCATGTACACACACGCACACAAGCACGCACGCACACACACACACACACACACACACACACACACACACATACACGCACACACACACACAAAAGTAGGTCATCACAAATCCACCTGATGGGGCCTCTGGGGTATTTATTAGTTAGTGCATTAGCATCGGGGCAGGAGTATTATCTTCTATTTTTTACTGTATGTGCTACATGCTCCAACGCACACGATGAATAGTTCCCTAAAGAGTTCTGGACTGGTCTCAGAATGGCAGACAGATGACAGAGCCACATGCCAGTCCAGCAGGAAGGACACTGGCAGTGAATTTCAAGTTTATACTGGTCTCCAGCAGCAATGCTTCATTACTTCGGACACAGCAACACAGCCTACCGTCCTTGTTCTTCATTGGTTGGGTAACGGTGTTTTTATGCCGTGAGCGATTGAAACTCCTCTACCGGGGGGTTTGAACCTTATTGAGATTCTGACTCGAGGGATAATCTCCGAAGTACGAACAGCCACATCACTGGGATTTTATTAGCTCAGCTGCTTTTCCAATTGGGACCATTGTTGATGATGTCGAGACAATTAGCTGTCCTGATCTAGTGTTCCTGCCGCTCCTGTAGACTTCAGCCATGTGACTCGGCAGAGGAGCTTCCATCACTCCTGTTTCTGTGTGTAACAGACAGGAAACCCACCCAGCAGCTGCTATGGCTTTATTTACCTTTTCAGCCGAGCAGAGTTTGTGTGCTCGTGTTCACACATACTTGCAGATGCTACACCACGATGCTACAACCACGAATTCTGAACGTAACCATGGTAACCTGCACCCAAGGAGACGTGTGAACGAGAACATTCTGGAGCATTCAGCTCCAGCAGAAATGTGTACCTGCCTGCTTCCAGTCTGCTGTGAAGATGATGTCAGGCTCATCTGCACCTGGGCCAAACTGAGGCGTGACACAGAGCAGAGCCACCTCTGCGGCAGCAGCAAGAATGGCTGGAAAAGCTGAGTTTTTCAGCTGTCGTCGCCCATCCAAATCAAAGCCGCCATTTCCTCCAATCACTGGAGCCGATTACGGCATACCTCATCAGTTCCACAATGGCAGTGGATTTCAGGGGAATTAGCTTGTCAGGGGGCAGTCAAATTGCCAAATTGAACCTGTTCATGCTTTGGTTCACCCTTAGCCATTACTTAACCATGATTGTCTCATCCCTCTAACAAGTCCCCGAGCAGCACATTTGGGCTCGGAGAGCCCCTTCTGGGCGATGCCTTGCTCACCTGAAGTCCTGAAGTCCACATGCTTCCGATCATGTGAGGAAGCATGTGGATTCATCTGTGTTGGGTTCTTCAAATTCAAACTTGACTCAAACTCTGACGTGGAAACATTCAGGGTGAGTCTAATTCCTCTTAAATGAGGCGACTGAGAACAAAAATATACAGTTTGTTTGAGTGTGATTTTCCTCTTTCATTATCTGTATGGCCAAGTGTGAATTTCCATCGGAAATGTCTGCACGGTGTCAGGTGGCAGAGGTAATTATCAATACTTCCGCTCCCTGTAGACTGATAAGGTGGCTGAGCTGATAGATGGATTGCTGCGCTCTGCATATCTGAGTCTGGAAACATTGATTTCTGGGATTAATGCCGGCCTCAGAGGGACAGACGTCAGTCAAACTGTGGTTTCTGTAATTACACATTTACATGTGGCCAGAATAGAGGAAAGTGCTGATGCACACAATTTAGAGTGCTCAGGTGGGATTTTTTTTTTTTCTTATTTGACAGGAACCAATAATGTGAAAGAGAAATCTCTTCAGTGGATCATGTTTCTGTAACGCAGCAGCTTCAATCTACAGCAGCATAATTAAGATGGCGCTAAAGGTTAGCTGACCCTCTTCCAACTATGAGCTCAGCCATGTTAATGACTGTAGCTACAGAGCTTTATGAAAGAGGAAGGTTTTATGCTAAATCTTAAAAGTAACATATACATTATCCTCAAAATCTCTCATTTGGGGTGTTAATCAGTGGTTATGGTGATTGTAGCACATAACTCAGTATTTTGTGGTATGAACAGAAGCGAAATTTTTCTGCTCCAACCTCTGATGATCTACCGGTTGAATAATTAATGTCACTGTTTGCTTCTATTAATTGGTAGAGGAGCAGCTGATGCAGAGTCTTGTGAAGGACAATGATGCAGTGGCTGAAGATAAGCCCTCTGAGTAATTGCTATTGACATTCCTTTAAAGGTAAGCCACGAAAGAGTTCCTGTGGGGTATTGGGCTTCTTCTTTTCCTGACAATTAAAGGGTAAAGCAGAACAGAGAAATGTTACAGTAAAGCGTCAGGAATAGTCACCTTCAAAGAGCTTTATGTAAAAATAAACACATTGTTATGTTTGGGCTGTCTGTTTAAAACCCCGTCTGCGCTCTCCATCCAAACGAGTCGATAAGATGGATGAATTAGAAGTGAAAATCAAATCGTCCACAAATTACAAGGGACAAGTGAAAGTTAGCCTAATCTCAAAGACGACAATGCCCTTGCTCTGGTTTCAGATGAATAGTAATGAGCCCTGCAAAGTAAGACAAAGGACAAAACTCACACAGGGGCTGCAAAGACGACAAATAATACAGGCAACGAAAGAGGAATTTAGACGTGAGGATGCAGACTCTCTTAAGCATGAGTTCTATTGAGACAAAGTGTCTCTTTTTAGGTGCCTTTTTGTCAGTGCTCTCTGTCCAAAGTCTGTTTTTAATTCCATCATTAAATTCCTACTTGAACTGAAGGTGGTCGCTGCTGCTGTTGTGCTCCAGCCGATCCAGCGGTAGCAAACTGGGAAACAGCGAAGTGAAATGACTCATAGCACATCCAGCTGAAGGGGCCCCTTCCTGTCAAGCGTGATTTGTCATCATCTGTCATCCCCGAGATCGGTAATTCCAATTCTTCTGCCAAATATCCATGTATCAGGCCAGGTGACCGTAGCGCGATCAGGGCTGGCTATTAGACATTATGACAGACAGCATGTGCACGTGCTGAAATATTAGCCCATCCAACGAGGTGTGACCGGAACAGCTAAGTGAGGAGATATTTCAGGCCGGCTTTATTGACACCTGAGTGAGATGCACTAAACTGGTATCGTCCCGACATTTGTCTTGATTGTGTTGTTGATGTTTGCCTTTGAACATGCGCCATTAACTCGTTGTCACCTTTATTATAGCGTGGTGCCACTGCCATGTGTGAGGCATATGCTTCCATCAAACTCTCATTAACCTTGTGGCTGATTACGTCCTGCATGGTGAGATTAGCTTGCGAGATTTCCTGCGTACGATAGAGCGGCCATTGGTGGCGCAACGATGATTAACGGTCCAAACAAACGGTTGACCTCCAGGCTCAGACAAGCTCAACTCCATTCTGATCTTCAGGTGTGGAAAACAAATCTGTGTGTTTAAAATAAATGTTCTTCTCAAAGTCAAAAACATATTTAGCTACTGGGAGGGAGATGTCTTTTACAGAGCTGATGTCTCTCCAGAATAAAGGCAGGGTTAATGAATACTATTTAAAAACGCTAGCATTGAGGAATGTCTAGGGTTGACAGTCACTGCACACAGAGTTGCAGGCTTTGCTTTCAACTCTTTTTGGAGAATGTTCCACAAGCCCTTTTCATCCAATTATTTAGCACTGTCACCTCACAGCAAGATGGTTCTGGATTCAATTCCCCTGGCACTATTTTATTTGGAGTTTGCATGTTTTTCCAGTGCCTGTGTGAGATATCTCCCTGTACTCATCCTTCCTTCACAGTCCATATACATGCATTTGGGGGACACATAAGTAGGTGACTCTACACTGACCTTAGGTGTGAATGAGAAAAATAGTTGTCATGCATCTCCTACTTTGGGGAAACTGCTTTTGGCAAATGGCAAGAATCCAGGGCGCTCACAATGTTTGTGACAAAACTCCGCTAAGAAAATACTTCCAAATGTAAAAAATTTGCTCAGCAGGCTTCATATCTGGGAGACCAAACTAAAAAGAGACACTCTTTTCATGTCTTTCCGACCTTCCTCAAATACTGTATTTGTCAAGGTATTTTCATCCTTGAACCTTGCTCTGAGTAGTTTCACCATTTCAATGAAGTCCTTCACAACAGAAAGCTGTTGACGTTAGGAGAAGACAAAAAGCTCCACTCTCCTAATCTCACACTTCTCTATTGTAATTCAGAGGTCTTTTGATGCTAGCCGCAGAAAGATGATAAGAGGAGTTTTAAATGCTGAAGATGAAGAGCAATCCATTTTGATGGAATACACATTTACAAAAGCCCGAATTGATGAAAATGGGCAATCTGTGCTGCAGCAGTTTAAATGTAAATAGTCAGGTACAAATGGGGTCCTGAGAGCCGTCTGTTTGCCTTCATTGCAGGTTTAATAAAGTTTGCCGCCATGTGATTGATATTTGTTTTAATTTCATTCAAGTACCACGTTAACAATCAATGTTTAATGATATCGGTGAATATTCAGAATTGCCCGTGTGATGGTAATTTGGTGTCAGTCACCCTCGTTTTTTTCCGCCTGCATGAGAAGGAAGAAATCAATGTTCTGCTGTCAGTCACAGCGCTGAAGAGACAAGTCCAAGCTGTTGATCTGTAATACAAATCACTATAGAGCCTGAAGAGCAGCATAGACACCTGAATGCTCAGCTGTGATGGGGCCGATCTGCAGCTCCACTGTTGGCGTGCTCGCTGGAATCAGATCAGAGGAAGTCTATCTCCAAAGCCTCATTTTCAACGCCATCTTTTAATTAAACGGCGGCTAAACTGCCCCCCTCAGAGCCGGCATGAACGCAGGATTCTAATTTCAGGCATCAGGAAAGGAATGCTGACAGAGACTCAGACATTCAGAGCATTGTGTCTTCAGAAGGAGACAGAAAGGGCAAAAGCAAGAGGACTGAGGAGCTGGGACGCACAGCTATTTCTCACATCAGCGGCTCGAGCTCAGTGCATCATCGAATGTAGAGGAAAAGGGTTTGGCGACCCATGTCCCCCACCTTTCAGATCCCATCTCCCTCAATGAAATCAGGTGTCAGGGTTTGTAGTGAAAACAAGCCAAACTCAATCACCGCTGGAACTGTCACGGCTGCTGAGAGGCCCAATGAAATAACCCAATAAGGGAGGGAGAGGCGCCAGACTGCTGCTGTGAGCGGCATGGCGGGAACATTTCAGCGTGGCCCCACGTTCGTGAGACAAAGTCGCTTCATGGCTGGAAAGTGCTGAACACTTTGGGAAGCCATGTTTGTTTTCGGAGCTCCGCTGATGATGTCATTAGTGATGCATCTGGTGTCAATGCATCAGGGAGAAGCTTCAGATCACAACAAATACTCAAGAAGACGTGAGGTCCCGCCACTAATGCCTGACTTTCTCTGTGTTCGTGGCTGAGTGCTTCTATCCATTCTTCCTCAAACAACTGATCGGTGATGAGCAATCGTTACAAAAGGGTTGCGAAACGAGGGCGTGCCCATCACCAGCTGACAGCAAGCACTGACAACAATGTATTATTTATGTTTTCTATAATCACATCTTGCCAAAGCAACATCATGTTAAGCCCACATGCAGGCCAGGGAAAAGTGGCATCTAGCTGTCACGGCGAGGCTCAAAACAATGTTTGGCACCCTCTAAAATATGGATTTGATTAAAAATATTGATTTTCAAATTTCATCATTTATTGCCCTTAGCTAATAGACAGCTCTGCATTATGGGCTCATTTATTGAAGTGATTTTTAGGTCTGATTATACAAGAGTGGAGGTTAGCCAGATGCAAGTGGACGATGACAACACAACCATCACAACTTCTGTCCTCCCCATTAATCAATGCCTTCCATGCGATTTGATGCCCGTGAGTCGGGACTGGCCCGACTTAAGGGTCACTTGCCAGCTTTTCCACTGCAGTCAAGCCTCGTAGCACTGAGCGCCGTGCCCACGCCCACTCTTCCTGTCGAGCAATTTATATACAGTCACGACAGCTGCACTTTTCTCCATGTGACATGACATATTTTTCTCTGAAAGTGTTCCTATACAGTTGCACTAGCTTGTGAAGGAGATTATTCAGCACCGCTAATGTTAGCATTAGGTTGCGGCACGCTTTTTGTTGGACCATGTTTCATAGGATCACACTGATGGCATCCCGTGAGCAGAGGGATGCAGGGAGATGGCACACAAAAAGGCAGCTCTGAAGTGTATGTTTTATACAAATTAGAAATCACCCACCAACAGTGACAGCCTTACTTTTAGCATTCCAAATTCTGCAGGCAGACAGTGGCTGTCAATTAACGGGCATCTCCACGAGAGGACAAAATAAACTTTTATCTGTAAAAAATTACCCATCTTGTTCCTGCAAACACAAGCGAGAGCCAAGAGGCCACTCTGATGTTTGCTGGTGCCAAAAACATCACATTCAGTGTTGTTGCTAACTCACAGCAGAGATCAATAAAATCAATGGGCTTCATTACGCTTGAATCCCACAGATTACCATGCTTAATCGCCAGGAAAAACCAAAATGTAGCCTTGGCGTGTCTTTGCATATGGACAAAACTCAGGGTGACATAGGGGCAGTTTTCACTGTGTGTCATGAGACCGTTTTAGAGCTCGCAGGCCCTTGATTTAAAATCCATTCAACTATCTGAGTCAGTCCTATCAGTCTGATCTAGTATACAGCCTCCGATGAGCATCATCTGTTGATTAAATCTCGTACAGTTTTGATAAATAAACATCATCATTGTACTGTTTGATCACCACGTGGGATCTTCATTGAGAAATTCCCTCTACTGTTCTTCATTTTCCACCCTTTCTCTGCTTATCGATGTGGAACACCTGAATCAGAGAAAGAAGAGAAAATCCATTTTTTTTCTTACAGGGAAGCTAGAATTCATAAAAGCAACACATAAGATGAATGGATGATGGATTTAAATCTGTACCTTTGATCTGCACACTGTAGCCGGTGAGCTAACGTCCCACTAATGGAATGTTCTCCCATCTCTGGCTCGGCAATCGAGATTACATTAGGCTGGCAATCAGAGCGGCTGGTGTGGTGGTAGATTATATGTCTGGACAATCCACAGGGCCCCCGTTGATCAGACCGGCTCCTAGAACACCAATCACATGGCAACAGGTGACAAAACCTCCAACAATGGAAAATCCGGGCACAGCGATGATGTGGTGTAAATACCGTTAGATGCATTCACAGCATCCTGGCTTCTCTCCTGTCTCCTCTCCAGTACAACCTGAAATATTCCCTATTTATATTCTCGCTACTACAATTTAATCTTGTTATTACCATCATGAATATCTTTTGCATTTTGTTTAATTGGACAGTTGTGAGGGTAAATAAGAGCTCAGACTTCACAGGGGCCTGTAATCAACAAATGTCTCTCCAGAGCAGCGTCCCGCCGCTGGGGTCCGGACACGGGTTTGATTACTGTAAGACTGGTGCTGAGGCCTCCAAACACGCATAACAGCATGAATAAATGTAAAAATAAGAAGCAAAACACATTTAAAAATATGACCCCACTGACACAAAGGTGAAGTTTAGCGGTGTTGAACTGAACTGAACCAGCAACAGTTGGGCCAACCAGAACAATCACTGGAGCTACCAATATTCTTTTAACTGGCTGGATTCAAAGGATGCATATTTAAACGGATGCTGTGTTAGTCGATGTCACGCAGCAGTTGGGTCACTTGTTTCCTGGTTTCCCGAGTGTTCGTCAGGTTTGACCAGAGGTGAACAGACTGTGGTGCCGCTACACCGTCGTCAAGTCATCGATTGTCTCAGCTCAAAATTTGCCACCTGACCGCGTCGGTGCCACCAATTACCAGCTCCACATACACAGTGGCCTGTTTAGCCTCATTATGGTTAACAGTTAGTTACAGTTGCAAACACATGGTCATGAATACATAAAACCATCTGCAGGCGGCCCAGTGGAAGCATTAAAGCAATGCACAGAAAAATGTCTGCGAAGATGCGTGCACAACTGCATCTGTGATGGCAGGGCTCATCTGCCTTATTAGTGCTCTGTGACCTTTCTTTGTGCACACACAGTAACAACCAGTTCATATCCCCGCTCTGACCAGTCTAATTAGCCTGTTGTGCCTCTCAGCTTGAGCCAACTCCGCTGCTATCGCAAGTGAGGGGCAGCCCTGACCCCCACCGAAGGCAGACTTTTACAGATAACCACAGCAAATTCAGAAATCTCGAACTGAGGATCCACATCATGAGAGAGTTAATTGCAAGTTGCCTCGGAATTAAAAATGCATTTATTATAACAACAGCGGTGGTTAAAAAAAAAAAAAAAAAAAAATCACCTCTCTTCAAAGGACAAAGCTGTTAGCTGCTCTGAAGGTTTGGTGAACATACATCACTGTGAAAAGCCATTAGTGAAGCTGTCAGAACACAGCAGCCGCAGACCAACTCTCATTACAGCTGGTATTTGGAAGTTCTGGCTCTGTTGGACCAAAATAAAATCTGCATCCAAAGTGGAAATCCTGTGTGTTTGCAGCATGTCTGAGCGGTTTCTGCAGCTGAGGATGGAGTTCAGGAACAGTCTGAGCGATCAAACCAGCACTGCACCGGGAAGGTTGTGATGTATATAAAAAGGCAGTTAATTTAAGGTTTGCCTGTTTTAGCATTCCCCAATGCTTTCAGCCACTGCGTAGATGCTGCTGACAGACGGATCTTCTTTATTTAGAGGACATTATCATCACAACAGGCTGTCAACACAGCGCCCCCTATCTGCAGTTCACCTAGGCTAACAGAAAGAGAAGAGATCCAAACTAAACAACTAACAACTTTCTTTAAAATTTCACCTGCTTTTAATCAATGGTGTAAAATACACCAGCCACCCCCAGAACACAGCCCCTGGAAGAGCCTGCCAGATTCAGGAAGACCGATGGACTTCTCAGCAGTAATTTAGCAACAAGGGCAAAGGAGCAACGCACTACAAGGTAGCACATTAAATTGTCACCGCTATTCTTTTCGTAACAAAAAAACTTGCCCAAAAGCCACTCCTGTAGTTCACCGCCATGGTGGGCTGAAGCCACGCGACGAGGCTGGAAGTGATGAAAAACAGAAAAAAAACCAACAACAAAAAAACACAGAAACGAGCCTTAATGGCACAAATATCTGATCTGAGTGTAGCAGAAGTGCAGGAATTGTTGTGTTTTCTGGTGACAGGCCTGATGTGTCAAACTTTCTAAGATCTCTTTTCCTCAATTCCCCTCTGCCTGTTCTCCCCCCTCTGCCATTTTTAGCCCTCGTTGTTCTTTGCTGTTGACACATCTTCTGTGTCCATTCTCTCTTTCTCTCTCTCTCTCTCTCTCTCTCTCTCTGCCTCTCTCTCTCTCTCTCTCCACTGTCCCCTGTCTCTGACTCCTTTCCTCTGGGATCACCTGTTTGATATTCTTCTTGTGCGGTGAGGTGGCAGGATGGATTAGAGCGCAGAGAGGCTCCACAAACCACCCTGATCGACAGGACAGCTTCTCAATCACCTCCACAATGTCGCTTCCACCTATATAAATCGTGCACGGGGATGGCGCCAATAGGAAGGACTCGGAGTGAGATGGAAAATAATAAAGTGGGATGAAAACAAACATTGAGGGACCATATTTGAATTTTATGAAGTCGTAAGAGAGCTGCGTAAAGAGTGTGAAGCATGCCAGTCGGTGTTTTTGCATTCAGTGTGGAGGCATATCGAGTGTCTGCAGGTCCTGCTGGAACACAGGCCCCACTCAAACACATTTGCACCTGTAATGCTTCACAGCAGCGTTGGCTTCATGACTGATGCTCTGCAGAGGTGTCCATTTGGCTTTGTTCACTGGTACAAGTTTGTTTTCCCCCGTGCATGTGTTTATACTTTGTTCTGGACCTTTCCCTTTAAGGGACCTAAAGGGAGTTTTTCCTCGCCACTGCTGCTGGTTGGGGGTCGAGCTCTGGCTTCTCAGAAAGCGCCAAGAGAGAATTTTGATTGCAGCAGACGCTATATAAATAAAGATGCATTGAACGGAACAGAATTGAATCCTGTTCAAACAAAAACTGCAGCTCAGCCATACGGATCAAACAGAATCTCTGTGCCTTACAAGACTGTTGTTTGTTTTTATTGTTATTATTGGATCAATAGTTTGATTCTCCATGGCCATTAGGGGGCATAATAAAAAGGTTACAAATGCGATCGTTTAGTCCCCCGCGCCCTCCTCAGGTACCTGGAGAATATCGATCCATCGTTGCTCATCAAACTGTTTTGTTCCAAAAGGACACTTAAACAGTAATCACCTCCTAAAACTGAGATAATAAGATGCTGTGTAATCAAGTCTAATGGCCAGAGCTGTCGGAGGCCAAGTAATGACCTGCTGAAACTGCATTAAAACATAGAGAGAAGGTCAGCTTGATTACTCCAGAACAATTTTTAAAAAGTTGGATTAATGTCATTTTAAAGGTTCATGTAGTTTCTGCAATGGTCTTGTTAGTGTTATTATTCATTGAATCTGTATTAATTACACAATATATGTTATAACTAGTTATAGCAAAACTGAAGTCACAATACCCGTTTTAATAAATGAGAGCACATTTTGGATTGTGTGGGGAGAAGAAATGATGGCTGCAAATTCAGACCATATAGTCTTATTTTGAACTAAAAAGGATAAACTTGTTGATTTTGTGATGCCGATTATTGGACAAAAATAATGACTGTGGCTGACTCCCCTGACTGGTTTACGTCCAGTTTTCCGTTGTTTGTGCCTGCAGCCAAACAAGGTTCTCAGTTCAATAAGCTCCTTCAGGATAGAGCATAAATACATGTAGCCGTCCTGACTGTCTGGAGAGCGTGGAGAGGAAGACCGGTCGTAGCTTGAGGAAAGGTGGACAGCACCAAAGACAGTCATCAACCCAGTAACCAGACCAGTATGTGTGAAATGACCCCCAGCAGGCAACAGTCCAGCTGTGCAGTAATTGACACCCGTGAGAGGACATCATAGCTGACAGGCCCACCACTGACGCCCCCCCATTCTTTCAACTGATGAGAGTTCAGGTCCCGCTGAGCATATGTGACAGCTTTGAGGGCATCACATTGGCCATAACATTGTCCAGCACGACCAGGGTGACAGGGTGGGGGGGGGTCATCGAATGTTTGGGGAGCTATATCCTTGGACAGACCTCTGTGTCACAGCTCGCAGCGCCATCTCTCTTAAAACGAACAGGATGCAATGTGTAGAACTGTCCGACCTTCTGCAGGAACACGAGATCCCTGATCCTGACCAGCAAGCAGATCCACTGACCCAGGATCCCACATTGGCATTAATGTGTTTAATTGCAGGTTAGAGCACATCACAATATGACTGTATCAGTAAAACGATGAAAACTGTCCTGTCTACTGGAACATGTCCTTAATACCTGTTATTGGGTCGCATCCAGGCTGTAGTATCTTGCTTTCTGCAGGATATGTCTGTATGAGTCACATTCTTGGGTCTTACTGCATTATGAATGTTTTAGTACATAAAAATCATTAATTTATGCAAACCTGTCAAATGTCTGAAATGGTGAGGGTTTGCTCTCACCCACTCAATCATGGAATGCAGATTAACGGGCCCTTCTTCTTCTCCCTGACTCTCGTTTTTAGCCGTTACTGTCGTCAGGTTGGAGCTCTCCAGCTCTGACCGCACGTGAACGTGTGCTTGTTCGCGGACAGGAGGCAGACTGATGCGGAGGTCACTGACACCTGCAGGGACTGATCCTCAAAGAACAGTCTGACAATGCAGGAGCAACCCAACCTGCAGCCAGAGGTCTTTTAAATCCAAATGCACACGTTTATATTGTCAGAATAGTCCTAATTTCTTCTATGCCCAATCAGAATAAAGTATGGGCAGATGCCCGGAACCAGGGACAGGTGAGATTTTGGCTTCCACAGATGCATTTACAGTACAGCAGATCAATTGTCATATTGACTGACTGTCCCCAAAGTTTCATTAATGTCCAGTGTCCACAGTGAAAGAGGACAAATGTTATGAGGAAGCTGAGAAACAGAGCCAGCCCCGCTCACAGCAGAACCCTGACCGGTGAAACGAGGACAACTGAGGACACGGACACAGCAGAGACTGCGCCTCTCTGAAAGGCGCGTGTCTTTGTTTGTTTACAAAGGTAAAATAAAAGCAAATAAAGAAAAAGGAAAAGAAGGAACTAGTCATGGAGATTTTTCTCCAAAAACAATTTCATGTATGCAATTGCTGTTTTTTTTTTTATGACCTTCCTGTACCAAGAACCATTTTCTGTGTCCGTTCTAACCCTAGATGCACAGAAACTAACGGATATTTAAAATGTCACTGTCAACAATGTTATTTTTACATGGCTGCTTGTTTCGATTAAAATGTCACTGCCTCTGTTCATTTTCTTGATGTCTATGTTGAACTTTGCACACTTGAATTGTTCTGTCCAGAAAGCAAAAAAAAGAAAAAGAAAAAAACCCACCTTCCAGAGCTCTCTTGTTTATCTGCACGTGCAAGCAACTGCCCATTAAGTCATTATTGTGCGGCCTGCCACTTTTTTACCGCAGAATGTAAAGCAAAAACTTTGACTTGATCTGACCGAGTGCGGTGTGACAGCGCCTCTGAACGTAGCCCTGCAGTTTCAACGGCACCGAATGTCTTCTTGTAATTGTTGTGCTCATTATTGAACGCAATCCGCAAAGTGCATTCATTTAGCCTGGGAACACGACTGTGAAAAGGGTGAAATTAAAAATGGAACTGCATCCAATGGTGGAATAAATAGACGGCTGGAACAAATGGCTGCGGGAACGGGCTGAGAAGACGCAGGTAAGAGGGTCTGTGTGTGCCACGCAGGCGTGTTAATTAAGGTGCAAAGAGGATGGCTGTCTGTCTGTCTGTCTGTCTGTCTGTTTGTTTGTCTGGGAGAAGCTCATTAACACTCAGGTCATTCCCATCAGGTCCCCAACTTGTTCCTGTTATATTACCAGCAGGGACTGAAATAAAGAGTCATATTGGTCATATTGGTCGCGCTTTAACAGGCCGTCAAGTGACGGGAGGATATCTGAGTGATGGGATGGCAAACAAACAGAGCTGGAAGCCGAAGCATTGGGAGGGATAGAAAAATCTGATTAAAACTCAGATCATCTTGGTTGCAGCGTTACCGGCTGAACTTTCTCTGTCTGACCGCTCTGTCAAAAAATCAAACTTCTTAAAGACTACAGTAAAGACGGGCTGTCATCAGCTCCTCACGCTGATGACTCAAATGGCTGTTGTAATGGTGAGGTCGAGCCACACTGAGACACACACATACACACATGTTTCTGCGCACAACTTGAAACTAATAGCTGTTAAGGCATCTTCCCGAGAGGGACTCTGCAAACGCAAGCGCCAGGCAGGCAGCAGGTGCTCTCTGAGATGGATATTGCAGTTGTGATCAGTGACACTCCAGGTTCCAGTTGACTTAAGTGTTATAACTAGTGTATAACCCATCCAAACCTTTTCAACCTCCAGCTTCCATTTGACTTAAGTGTTATAACAAACTAAACCTCCACATCCAATGACAGTTTCACCCACTGCCTGCACCCTCATCGTTTTGCTGAGACCTACATGGTCGCTATGCAGGCATGCATGGTGCCATTGTTGCTGGCAGCTTTAGCAGCCAGTCTTCCTCTCCGTGGGAACGCACTGACGGAAGCGCTTCCTAGCTCGGTGCTGTAGCCGCCAGCCGCCTGCGTTCTGCTTTCACCCCTCGATCAGCTGTCCTCATCCAAGAGACTAAAAGCCTCTCATTGCTGTGCGGCTACAGCTCAATTTCTTTTTGAAGGAGGTGGATTTTTCACCTGCCGTCTCTTGCTCCACTGCCGGTTCCTCTGGATCGTCACCTTCTGCGGGGTTTACTCTCTGTGGATGTTCCTGAATGGTTGATGCCCACGGGCAGACAATCCACTTGTTTGTCCCTTTCAGTTTGAGTCAGAGACAGCGGAGGACAGATTTAAATTCTAGCTGACAATACAGACAAATCTACTTTCTTCTGGATGCTGACGTGCCAGCCAGGCATCCAATTTTTTTTAATTCCAAAGTAAAAACACTTTGAAGATCAAATTAATGCACAAATGTTCATGGCAAGAAGAGCAAAACTGCTGTGTAATTGAGGCTGACAATTTCTCCTATTGCACTGCAGAGACATATAAGCAGAAGAGACCTCATGCTTTTTTTTTTCCAAGGAAATTTTAACAAAAACAATGTCTGTTCAGTACAAACTATAACCAGGAGCATAATTTATGACAGCGAGTGTGGAAAAACGTCTGTGCCACTTTCATGATTATCTAAAGCAGGAAATTTACATATTGAATGTATTCATTTAAATCAAATAACCCAATTTCCATCTGTTTCATGAAAGATTAAGCTTCTATTCTCACTATACGAGAAACAATTTCTATTAACTCTTTTGTTCTCGCTTAAAACATGTGGCGATGCGGCGGTTGGAGTTCATTACCTCTGTCAAGGTTACGCTTTTGTCAGAGTTTATCTGGTAGCAGCATTAGAGAAGGACTTAAAAAACAACAGCAAAAAGGGAAACCTACTGCCAGATTCCTCCTTTGAACAAGCATGTTATCCCTGCCAAATGGCGTGTAATTCTTCTTTGCATTTCTTCTTCTTTTGTACCTTATCGACTCCAATAGTCCTTACATTGTACCTTGAGGGTCGGAGATCTCAGGCTGACAGTTTTAACTTTGCATGATGTTTCATGACCTTTCTGATCAGAATATAATTGTGCAAAGTAAAAAAAAACAACAACAAAAAAACATGTTACTTTTCTTGTGGCAGAAAATATCGCAAAACAACAGTTTTAGTGTATTAAGTATATTTTTTACAAATAACATCAATGTTGCTGTGATCAGAGGCTCATACATGATACAGAGATGATACTGAGATTTGACCGATCACAGATGCTAAAGCTGTTAGCATTTTACTTTACAGTGATGAAATTATGAATTAGATGATTGCTCATCAAAGATGATTACATTTGGAACCAAGTAAGAGTTCAATTACATTTTTTAGGAATGATAATTTATTTAAAAGAGCAATATGAATATAAAGAAGCAACTAAGAGCTGGGGTAATCCTTGGGAATAGTGGAATCGCTGCTCCTCAGTCCTCCTAATTTCTCTGCAGATGATGCAGAGCCTGAAAACGGAGCACTGTTTGAGAGCAGAGCATCGTTCATTCCCACTTCAATTCACTTCTAATGATTTCATTTTTCTTCTGATGCCCCCCCCCCCCGCCTTCTCCAACCTCAGGGCTGAACACCATCCTGCCTTTCAATGGAATGCTGATTGTTTTTCATGTTTATTCACAACCCACAGGTCAGCAGCCTCTCCTAATCGGATGGTTCTTTCAAGGACAATTTAGAGGATATCATGAATAAAAATTATCCTAATAATCTCAGTGAAAAGACCCATGGCAACCATGAATAGCATTAGAGTCAGATCAGAGGCCTTTAGTGCCACATTCATATGGCCGGGACAGTATCAAGTCTGCCTGAATGACTTTGGAGACTGGTTGTTTACGCGTCTTTGTCTTACTTTCCTGTTTTATTATGTTTCCTCTTCATCTTCACAGCACTATTATCATTTGTTCGTAGTAGAGCATGAGGGAGTTCCAATCATTTGAGGCATGGCTGCGTGAACTTCTATTAAATGGAGTGTTTTTCTTGTGGTAAACTATTGATAAAATGGCAATAGGACTATGAGGGGAAAGTCACCGTGCCTTTGGAAGTGCGGAGCGTTCGCCACCATTCATCTCCCAGTGATACCCTTGACCCAGATGGGGAAGCTTCCATGGGAGTAGAAAATTAAAAGTGAGGAAATGAATGAAAAAAAAAAAAAATTACACGTCAGGTGATCAAATATAGTATTTTCCTTGACCTGTGTGTTAAGGAGATAACTTATTATATTAACATAAAGAACAGGAACCATTTTTACAGAATGTTTTATACCGAGGAAATCTCGCAGGGATTAAAGGTTACAGCCAAGGCTGAGCGGATGGAAAAAAATTGCACATTTTGTTTGAGATTCTTTCTGCGCTGGTTATAATGATTCCTTTTTCATGTTTTTCTAGCTATTACATACATAAAAAAAAGCAATGAAGAAGACTATAATGAAGCTATTTCACAAAACAACAGCAACAAGGGCAGTGTTGAAGACTGACACTAAGACAGGGTCAGGACCCTGATACACACCCGTGTAATACCCAAGAATAAATGTAAATACTGAAACATTAGCGGGGGAAAACTAATTAAACTCTGACACACTTGAAAAAAGCAAGTAAAGCCGGATGAGAACGACATTTGGGAGTGATGGGAAACGGCAGCTTGGACACAGGAGGGGAGGGGGTTGGAGAACAGGTGGCAGCAATCAGGCAGATGAGGGGGAAGATGAAGAAACGACGAAAGCGCGCACATAGAACACACGTTTTGAAGTAGCAGGGCACAGCAAAACAGAAACAATTCAAAGCAAAGTAGGTAGGGTGCCCCCCCACATGTAAATCACTACATTTACCCAGTAGAAGTCCATGTGTTTGTAGACACAGCTCTTAAATAAAACATGGCCACAACCGTCCTGTCTATCTTTGCAATATCGAAAGTCGCCACTTTATTTGCTTCCTATGTCAACACAGCACCATTGGTTTGCCAGTTTAACCAGTCAGCACCCAAGTTGGGTTTCACATCAGGTGCTAAAAATTTACTTTTTTATTTAGTTTTTTTTTTTTTTTGCTTGTTAATATTTTGCATCCTCAGTTTATGTTTAATACTAGTTCAAATGGAAAAAGATTTTTTACATTATTATTAAATAAGTGCAATTGGGGAGTGGTTTCCGCCCTCCACAGCAGCCCAGAGGCAGCTGGGTAACCTTAACGAGGAAAACAAAGACTGCCTACAAACTGAGACTGAGACTGTCCAGTTCAACAGTCTGTCTTAATTATCAGTCTGTCTTAATTATCATGTAATTAACTACGTGTAATTGCCTTCTGACACCAGGATTACGCTGTTTCTGTAACACATTAGCCGTCTCTTTAGAGCCCAGTGTTGGATAAGCCTGTACTCCATGTGGCTTATCGTTTCATTTTCCTTCACTTTACCCCCCCAGCCTGTTTCGCAGCATCCGTCTGTCCTTCTTTGTATTTTTCAGAAGATGATGCGGGACTAAGCCACGGCAGCATGTAGGCAAGCCCACCTATGTGGGCCTCCCCAGGAACAGATCTCAGTCTTCCACAAGGTCCTGAGGTGCCCATTACATTTTCAGTAAACAAGCAGATTTCTCGGTGTGTTTTCACACGTTTGGTGCCAACACTCGTGCAGATCTGCAAGGCCTCTTCGCTGCATTTGCACACTGGGAGCTCAGAGCGTGGGTTTGGTCTCCCCACCAGTAGGAATCTTCCCTGGACCTGAGGCCAAACAGAGGATAGCTAAATATTAGAGGAGCTTTGTAACGTATCAGGGGAGCAACAGAATCAAGAGGCTCAGCGTGCTGGTTAGGTGTGCGGGTGAACAACCCTGAGGGATGTACAGTATAAATATTCACATGCATAAACAAGGATATGTATGGATGTGAAATTTGAAGGTTTTTTTTTTTTTCTTCGTACTCTTGAAGGTCATGTTGGTTTCATTTGTAAGCTGTGAGCTGTGCTGGAAGGTTAAAAGGAGATGTGCATGCGTGGTGTGATAAGGACCACCCCGCACAATAAAAATATTGCCAACAGATGTTTTTAAAGTTCAACATTTTTCTAAATAAGTACATAAACAGTGAAAGAAATCAGGCAGCACTCTCCTTCCCACCTGACATCCACTTACTGCGTGCTGCCACTCATCATCATTTCTTTTAGATTGGAGCTGCGGCCAAAATTAATCTGTGTTTTTCTCCAATTACAGGCCTGAATTAGTTGACCTGTGTGATAACTTTGCAAATGCACACTCCCCCTGGATTTGTGCACACTCAGAAGCTGACTGGCATCGCGATATTTAACTGCTAAATTGCTGCTCTTGGAAAACAAATTAAACACAGCACGGTGACAGCAGTTAAATGCACCGTATATTTCTCAAACTTTACTGCTTAGCAGCTTAGTTTCATTTATAAATAAACTCAGCCAGACAGAAAACACGAATACATACATACATACATACAGACATACATACACACCCATATATATGTATGTATGTATGTATCGGTGTTTTCTGTCTGGCTGAGTTTATTTATTTATATATATATGGCAAAAAGGCCAAGAAGATAAATAAAATAAAATAAATAAAAATCTAATAAAAAAAAATGAAAAAAATCAAACCAATATATGGTTTGGTTCAGTGATATCGGCTATAGCTGCATCCAAATGAGAACATTCGGATCCTGTCTAATAACCCTTTAATCAGCCAGTGCTGCTGCTTTGAAGCCAGAGGGTCCAGAGTTCAAATCCCAGCTTGGGGCTTCCCTGTTTGCAGTTTGCAGGCTCTCTCCAGGGTTTTCAACCACCTCCACCCACCTCCCTGCATCAGGGAGTGGTGGGTCCATGGACAACACATGGAGTTGGAGATGAGACGGATTGATGCCTATTCAACAGTGCTTCTCTCTCTTGATTTTAGCTAATTTAAACTTAGCATCGCGTATCGCTTCCACGGTTCTGCAAACCTTTAAGAAATGGCATCGGAAGCGTTGGATCTCAGGAGTCAACAATAATTGAGTGACTTCCCTGCTAATCTGAATCATTCATAGATGATGCCTTGATGGACTTTTACTCTTTTGTTGATTTATTGAAGAAAAACTTGTGAACTTTAGTTTCTGCTTCTTCAACAGGATGGAAATCTAATTAAGCTTTTTTGAAAGTCACTGTGACGAGCTGGAAAAACAAATTCTGTTGTAATGTGTAATTTCTAAATTGTGTCACTTGTTGTGAAATGTCCCAGTTAAACCGGGTAACACACAAAGCCTCAGACACAGCAGCTATTTCCACGCCTTTAAATCAGGCAGTAGTGAGGCAACCAGGCATTTGATAGCTGGAGCAAGTCATTATTGTAACAAAATTTTTGTAATTAGCTCTGTGAACAAGCCGATGTTTTAATATGTCACATATATTTAATATGTGAGGAAATACCCCGCGTGCCCTGTCGCTGATCAGCACTGACATTTGTGCTAATCGCCAACGGTGGTGGGCGGCGCTGTGAATATGAGGTGGCCTTGGCTGAAGTCGAGGAGGGGAGCGGTGGATACGCCTAGTCATCTTGATAAATGGACTTAATGACTCAATCGAGGGAAAGCGAATAGTTTAGAACCCAGCATGGACCGTACAAAGTCCCATTGGTGCTTCTGCACAGGGCTCAAGCCAAGAGTTGATGTCTAGACATGCAAAAGACACCACGGGCTGGAGGTCTATGCTCGACATGTACGTCGGTCTGGCTCCATGATGTCTCGTTTATCCATCTCTTTCTGAAGTTGACACAAACCACCAGAGACAGAGATGACAAAACACTGTTCGCCTTCAGTTTACTTTTGAGCGTTTGAAGGCTGTGTTACAGTCTGGTGTCGGCATCTTCAGCAGACAATCATTTCCTCTTTTGCTTTTTCAGTGTTTTCAGGACAGCTGTGACTGTTTTTGTTTTTTTGTTGTTGTTTTTTTGTCGGTCCTTTGTGATGTAATTATTTTGCTGTTCACAGAAATAAAACCCGGAACACATATTTTTATAGTTGAGCCTTTTCCTAGTCCCGAGACTCAGACCTTTCATCCCATCTGCTGATTTTCTTTTTTTTTTCAGTCGCACATTTGCATAAGTGAAGCGTTCACCGGACTCACAAGACAAGAATTGTTTTGTTCGGCTGACACAGTGTAACAATTTGTCCCAGTGAGCTTGGAAGTCAAAGAAACATCAACACGTACAATTTGTTTTTAATGTGTATGACAACAGATTCTCAGAGGTCCTCAACTTTTAAAAACACCGTACCACTGAAGTATTTTCGAACAGCTTAGACAAAAAAAGGTTAGGCTGAACTAGATAAACAGGATAAAATCAGATCACAATGGCCTTGATGGCTTACTGGGGGGATTTGGGGAAGAGAAGTGAGGGACAGGATGAGAGGGGACGCTGACAGCTTGTACTGCTGATGGCCAAATCCTGATCCCTGTTACGATTCCAGGAGTATTTCCAGTTGACAAACCCTTTGTTGTGTGTGCCCTGACTGGCAGACACTTCGCTGCATACTTGGAATTCGAGGTAATCCGCCTCCTTTTCATGAAACACCATGTAAGCGATTGTCATTGCTCCATCTGAGGCGTCCGGTTTGGGCTTGGTATCCTCATTCTCCGGCCCCCAACTTTTTAATCGAAACGCTGGAAACTTTTTACTCTCGGGTCTGGCAGGTGCATTTATCCCGCCTTGATTACAAGTCACCTGACACATCATTGCACCAGCTTCTAAATAGAAACCTCAATAAAACCACACTTATGCGCATGTGGCGCAGTGATGAATGTCTTTTCAGCCAAGCAGGACAAGTTTCAATTACCGGTGTGCCTGAACGCACTTTTGCTGACGCTTGTAAAGATGGAAACAGCGGCCGAGGGGTCAAGCGATATTCGACCCGATGTCATTGTGCGCGTTCTGCTGCTGCAAATCTCTCTACAAAGCAACAACAGCCGAGCTGCAGTGCGTTTTGCTGCAGACCTCATCAGATACTGTCCTGATTGCCTCACGTGACCCATAACGCAAACCCTCTACAAAGGCCAACTGTTATTACAGAAAATAGGCTAGGGGACACTGCAAAGGCTGCAAAAGTCAAGCTGTTAGCGCGGACGACATGATCACATTCACAGCAGCCATAGACAGTATTTCACATGTACAAATAGTGTAAATGCACACATTTCACACTAAAGATCTACAGTATGTGTGTTGAGTGTTTCATTTTGTGCACTTTGAGTAATAAATGCAGGCAGTTGTTGTTGTATGAGATCAGGCTGACAGTGAGGATTTGACCCAAATTTTGCCCCAATTGGGTCACCCTAGCGACATTCTCATTTGGAAGAACACTGTCAGTAAAGGCCTACAACCAATCTAGGAGAGAATGTTGCCTTGCATAGGAATATAGGAATATTGTGCTATATTCCTAAAATGCTCATTATCATTGTTTTTGTATTGTTTAATGGCAGGATTTTCCACGTGGCTCTTTCACAAATTTATCTCATTTATGTTCTGTTCGTGCTTTAGTCTGAATTAAAATTATCCCCAGAGAAGAGAGGAAATTTAATTTTTTTCTTTGTCTTCTCTAGCCTTCTTATGAGAATTTTTTTCCTTCTTTGTGCAAAAAACAAGGTGCCTGCCTGTTAAGAGGGAGCTTTTCCTGCTATGGCCAACATGTTGGCCGATCATTCATGCCCTCCTCCTGCAGGAATAGACAGCGAGGGAGAAGAGATGATAAAACAGAGGAGAAAAGCAGAACCTTAGACACAACAGTGCAGGTAAAATACTGACACCTGCTTTTACCGGTGCATATTCTCTCCTCCAACATTCAGACTGTCATATGTGACCTATAAACGCTCGCAGCTTTAATGATGGTGGACAACGTTATGGGATCTGCTGTTTTTCCCCCTCATTCTACTCATCAGGCTGTGAGTGCATTTGGCCCCTTTCTCGCCCTCTCCTCAATCACCTATTCACTCCAGGTCTCTATATTTCACACAGCTAATGTGACATTTATCTGTAATTAGGCTCTTACATATTTTAATAGAAAATGATATCCCTTAAGGTCTCCCTGTCATTTGCATGGGCAGCTCTGATGATAATCAGGCCCCGAAAAAAAAAAAAAAAAAAAAAAGCCACTCTCGATGACATGGGCTGTCATCCCGAATTAGCAGGCGCAAAATCCTTATCAGGGGACTGACCTTCCCGAGCACGGCTCAAACTTGGGCAGCATGTGGGAAGAGAGAGAGAGAGAGAGAGAGAGAGAGAGAGAGAAATCAGCAGGTCTGTACAGAAAGCACAGTTTAATTTTCATTTTATTACAGAAATTATCAGAGATGAAGAGATGAATTATTAAAAGAGGTTGTCAGAGGAATAACGCCGTATTGGTGTTACACTGACTCATGCCACCCGTTCTTCTATCCTTATTACCATGAAATCCTCAAGCGTTAAGACTGTTTTGAAGAGCGATCAGCTGAGTTAAAACATGACCAAAATGGTTAAAAACATCAGTTTTGTCATGAAGTTTGATGCATCCGTTGGTGCAAAAGGGTGTTTTTGAGGCTATTCAGAAATCCCAAAAATATCAACCTCAAGACAACGGAGGAGTTAAATTCCTCTACCAATGTTTCAGGAACATTACTGTTCAGTGTCTTGAATGAGGGAATTTAGCCCTGATGATGGTTCACAGAACGGCAGCTGTACAGATGTCCAAATCTATTTCATTCATGACTTCATTTCGCTCACACGGGGCCACCTCTCCAACTTTTCCTTCAATCTGCCCATTTCATGGGAGCACTTTGTTCAAGAATGAGATTAGATGAGTGGGGTGGTCAAGTGTGGCAGATTGGGAGTAAAATGTGAGACAAAGCAATTGCATTTCATATTGAATTGGGAATAAGGGACGACGCAGACTCCCCTCACATACCCTTCATTGTTTGGATTTCATGCAAAGACCGATGAGGCTCCAGTGGAAATTGAAAGGCCCTATCAATCAGTCTGATAACCCGCAGTTTTTTGGAGCCTGTCAATCTTTAAACTCTGACATGCTGTGCATTATTGGAGCTGTTAAATTTAACGCTTGCATTCAGATCTTTTATTGTTCCTAAATTTGGCGGCTATTGGAAGAGGGAAGCACACAATTACAGTGAATTAAATGCTTTATTCTGCACACAGTAGGGTCATCTGTGGTGCTGTGGCCTCGTTTGGGGGGGTTGGACTGTGCAGATGTGAGGAAATCATAAGGGGTCAGTATTTCAGGAGGATGCGCAAGGTTTATATCAGCCAAGAAAATAGAATCAAAATGACTTGAAATATTCCTTAAAGCATCATTTAAACTGTTTTTTTTTTCATGTTTTCAGCAGTTAAACCAACATTATGCATGCCTCCAGTCTCCTAAAGAAAAAAAAGTTCAGTTTTCAGTGCAGCAGCACCAGAACCAGAATTTACCGTCTTAGCAAACAGCTGCAGTCTGTACACTGCCCCGCTCGTTATTTTGAATTATTGATCGTGCGTTCACTATTTAATGACTCACACTATTATTATGGCCTTGCCTGAATAATGGAGCTGATTTGTTCTATTAATTGCATCAAAATAATTCTAAATTATCCAAACCACCACTCCTGACATTCACCAACAATTAGCCAAACACCTGAGAAATGATTGTAAGCTGCACGGGCAGACTCATCCACCTCTGACGGGTTCTAACGGAAACCATGGAGGAAAACAAACTTTAAAAAGACTGATCTGGGTAAACACTAAAGGAGACGGTAGGCAGGACTGTTGTCACAGTGTGGTGATTTTTCATATAATACTTAAAAAAATGCTTATATACACAATTCAAATCCAATCGTTCCTGAAAATGTTGTGTTCAGTCCTGTTTTGTTATTACCTCCAGGCAAGTACTTTTTTTTTTTTTTAAATTGGTGTAATAATGCTGTAACACCTGCAGGTTTTAGGTGTAAAACTGGTGATACAAGTTGGTAAAGAAAGTTATGGGTGGGAATGTGAGACGCGAACTGAAACGCAGAGAGCCAAAGACAGCAAATGCAACAGAGATAAATATTAAATTGTTCATTTTATAATTGTACTATGCAGTTCTAAAACATGCAGGTCCAACTGTACGCTCCCAGAAAGCCCTGCTGGCTCTTTGATACACCCCTGACATCGCTGTCTGTTTAATCAACCACATCAAACCATCACTTGTTGCCAGGAACAGAACTGAAGGATGCACACCTGTCAGCGACGTTTTTTCTTACAGTCCTCAAACGCCTCAAACATCAGACACGAGCTCTTGTCGAGCATAAGTCCCATTTTCTCTGCGAGTGCTCCTCTTCTTGCATCTTTTCTACTTGATATCACACTCTGTTTCAGTTTTGCGTTGAACGTCCACCCCCCCCCCACCCCCCCCCCACTCCCACTGTGTCTGCCTTCTTCCTCCCTGACAGCAACGCAGCAGAGTAAAATATTGCCTGAACTCTTTTTCATGCCTTCTTCTCACCACAGGTGGATATGACTGAGGGCCAGCAGGTGCTGATGAGGAGACCTGGGAGACCTGCAACCTTTATGTTAGGAAAAAAAAAACCCAAACAAACAAAAAAACAAAAAACAAAATCCTCAAAGTGATCAATAAATTTGCCAAAGTATATGAGCCCGTGGTCCTTTGGCACACTTAATAAAATCAAGCCTTTTTTTTTTCTCAATTAAAGTCTTTTGTGACATATAAGAAGAAAGAAAAGGTCATGTAATGACAGTTAAGTGCAATCACAGTAAAAGGAGAGGAATACAGCTTCCTTCAGCACATTTTAGTCACGAGACTTGGCCGACCATTTACATAAACCATCAAGCTAGCAGCCATTTACATTCTCCTTCCTAGGTTAGATATTGACGATTTGTCATGGTTTCTTGATCCTCAGGTGCCCTTTGTCATCAGAAAGAGATGAGCAAGGATTTAATGTGCCTGCAATGAAGAGGCAATTAAGAAAATATCGCATGACATGAACTGATTAGATTAATTCTGACCTTATTTGACCCCAAACTCCCCTTTTTCCCAGAGGTTCTATTAACCAGACGGAGTATATACCACCTTTAGTGTGTGTGTGTGTGTGTGTGTGTGTGTGTGTGTGTTTGTGTGTGTTAAAACCCGTTCAGACTTTGCCGTGAGATAAGACTGTTAATCAGTCTTTTTTATGCCAATCGAGCAATTCCACAGCACACGTGTCTACGCTGGGGTTGAGCCGAGCCGTTTACTGTAAGCTTCCACTGCACTCTGAATCGATACTTGTTAGCTTGTTGCTGCAGCGGAAGACAGAAATCATTTTAATAGCCTTAAACAGTCAAGAATACAGCAACTGAGCTTTACGTGTGTTGAATGCCTTTTATGTTCTGGGGGTTTCAGGCAAGACCCGACATCTCTGCAACATTTGTTGGCAGCTTTGGATGAGTTTGACGCAAACTAAATTCATCCAGTTCAGCTAATCATACATTACACGCGCTAATAGCAGGATTCGTGCTCGACATGCTCCCTCCACTTCTTTTGGTGTGTATTTACATGTTTATTTTGAAGCAGGTTTGATTCATCGTCCACACAGTTTATATTTGTCTTTATTTGGTTTATGGGCCATGAACAAGTGTGGACAAATAGACCTGTCGAGCAAAGTCTAGCACAGAGCCAGAGTCCAGCTGGTCCTGGTGTCACAGGAGAGACATGACGTTCTACAGGACACACACACCACCACCGCCACAACAACAACAACACTGCACCTGCTGCAGCCCGAGGGCATCCAATCCTCAATCCTTTAACACATCACAGCCCTCCTAGTCCTCCCTGTCTACTCCTTCCATTCCACTCAGCGAGGGTGGGGTTTTTTGACCTTTTTATGAACAGTTTGACCTTTTATCATCAGTTGGCGTGTCCAGTTGCGGACAAGGGAACGTTACAGGTAAGTGATCATTTGAACAGAACATCTGACAAGTGTTTGGATGGATAAGACAGTTGGGGGTAGACTGCTTAGGGGATGGTGGTGGGGCTGAAAGATTCCTGAATGTCATTAATGAGGTCAGTCAAATGGAAGAAAGAAGGCAAGAGAAACAGGAAAGTCAAGGCACCCTGGCAGGCTATTGACCGTCCAGATGACCCCCCCTCACACGTCCTCTCAGCAGAAGGATGTCTCTGCCAGCAGCACCGTCCATCATATTGACTCAACAGCTGAGCAACATCTGTTCATTAGCTCTGACAGATGAAAAAGGGCCTGTGAAGATGGGGCGGGAGAGGACCACCAGATATGTTGCCTTATTAATTATGAGGAGCTGGTGTAGCGTAGAGCAGAGCGTGGTCTGCCGATCATGTTCCCAGGCTCTGCTACATGTCGTCTGCACGCTAGGCAATGCAGACGGGTCACATGAGTGGGAAATGTGAGCGCTGATCAAGGTATTTGCTTTGTCTGTCACACAACTTTTGCGTCTGCTGTGCTGAAGGTGTTTCTGTTCATTAGCTTATTTTGAGGTTTGAGGGGGTCTTTTTTTTTTTTTGTTAGACAGCCTTTGTGTGTCAGAGATGTGTCAGAAAAATGACTGCACAGCACCAACACGGAAGAATACCGCACACTCACATTGGCGCTCCGACGTTTTCTGCCGGCAGAACCAACTCGATCAAGACGGATGAGTTTGAATCAAACAAGAACTTACAACATAAAGTACCACATCAAGGAGAAGAAAACCTTAGCCTGGGATTCCTCCGCAGATGCACCGGCATCACCGGACCTGTGCCGAACCACCCTTACAGATAGTTGGGGCCTTATTTAGCTTGAGCAACTCCTTTAATACCCAAAGAGCGATTTAATAATAATGACTGATGAGAAAAGAAAAAGACAGTCATACTGGCTCGGGGTACACGGTAAAAATGTCCAGGTTCTGTTACCATCTCTCTTTCCGAAGGTGACTATGATCATCTGGACAAGCTCTCCTCCAAATCAAGATCCGATTTGGCCGTTCAAGGATTTCATGCATGCAGTCAGCTCTCAGGACAACTGAAATAAATAAACTGGATAAAACCCTGTTAAAGGCCATGGAACTGGTGCCAAATATCCCATTTCCCTTTAGCCCGTGGCTGCGATTATGCAGAGAGCAGCGCCGCTCCCGCCGCAGAT
>BJFM01002900.1:28653-40199 GCA_016586285.1 Arothron firmamentum
AAAAAAAAAAAAAAACAACACAGTGTCTATGCAGGTTCTTCAATTTTGCACGGAAATTGACTCGAGCATAGTGTCAAGTCCCGTTGGTACCGTGCACTGAAATGCAGGCAGCAGAGGTGGGGAAGGGCGTGATGAAACTGCATTTTGCTGAAAAATACAGCTGTGGCTGAGATTAACTCATTAACCTCAGTTAGACTCGGGGAGGTGGGCAGGGGGGCATTAGAACTTCGGGAACCAGATAAAAGCAGGACAAGGATGCCGTAACAATGTAGGCGTGTTTATGTGCACGGGATCAGAAGTGCGTCACCGCTGCCTGTTGGCGTGGAAGCAGCATGAACGACGCCCCTGTGCGGCAGAGAAACGGGTATAAATAATGATCCAGCTTTTTTCGGTGCTGATCATCACCCTGCATCAGCGTCAGGCGTGATGGACGGCTGGGGAGAGTGGCGCTGTCGCCTGAAAACGCCTCGTCTTAGCGAGCCGAGTCTCAGTGAGGTGGCAGCTGCATCACATCAAAACAAAAAAGCAAAGTTAAATATTCCATTTTGTTGAAAATTATCAAGACTGCATCACATCCATGAAGCCCAAACTGTAGGGCAGTGGGAGCATTGTCTCAGGAAACGCGAGAGGGAATGGAAAAGATGGTCAGCGTGAGCGACAGGCGAGGATGGCAGATGGCTGTCGACCGCGGCGCTAAAAAGACAGAATGTGGCACACAACAGCGACAGATGCAGCCTCATAACTGCTGCATGCCAACACCTTCAGCAGAGAACTGTTGTCGTTTTTGAAGTGGATCCAAGAACGGTGACGTTTTGGCAAAATCAAAGTTTCCCTGAGCAGAACGAGTCCAGTATTTCCGCTAATTCAACCTCAAATCGTATCCATAGATGCAGCAACAGGACTGATTTATGTCTTAAAATCCGGGATAAATGAGCGGCTCAACAGAAAAGCTGCTCCTACTCCAGCAGAAGTCTCAGTTCTTCTTCCAGAGATTCAGGAGCCAGAGGGCCAATGGTGTTCACTCTCCTTTCCACCGGTCATTTTAAGCTTCCTGTGTTCAGAACAACTTTGATAAATAGAAGCAAGAGCAGTTTAAAGCATTTACACTCTCAGAATTATCGCGTTCATCTTCTAACCCATCTTCTCAGACTATCAGTGCAATAAAAAACACATAAGCAGAAAATTCTCGGTGTGAGAAAGGCAGCAGCCGTTTAAAGAAATGGACAGACAAATAGAAAAAGAGACATGAGGTGCAGCTAAAGTGCAGCACATTTAGCGAAAAAATGCTCAGGGGGACGGTGTTGCTAAGTGCCGTAAAATAACTCAAACTTTTACTCGTTTTCAAAAGCAGATGACACGGTTGGTGTGAGGAAAATTAGGTCTGTAATGGTTTGAACAATGATGCAATTTTTATCATCTTGCCACTGAAATGGATGATACTGTGGTTTAAAGCTTTAATCTGAGAGATTTTAGAGAGAAAAAAAATGGTGTTTTTCCTTTCAAGACTTACAGCCATTTGACAGTGCTTCAAGAAGTGAAATGCATCTGGACAGCTGACAAGTGGTTTTGAGGAGGAGAGCTGATCATGTGTCGAAATTAACATGGAGTGCAAATGCAAGGTACAGAGTAACAAAAGAATACAGCTTAAAAAAAAAACTATGATTTTCCCGAGGACGGGCTGAGCTTCATCTGAGATGAGCAGCTGGTACACAAATGTCTTTTATATAGACGCCGTCTGGACGGGACAGATGTGTAAGGGAAGAGTCGCCCACATAAACAGTAACAGAAGCTGTCAGTTTGGCAGAATTCATGTAGGACTGAGGACACACGCTAATCACAGCATGCATCATAACAAATGTTTAAACCCACCAACTCATCATCGCTCACGCTCACTCTGAGATTTAAACACACACACTCTGTTAAAACAGGTGACCTCAGGCCTAGGAAGCATCAGCCTAGTGCTTACATTTCATATATGTTGACACCTAATATGCATAAAGCATAGGAGTCTGGATGGGCTAAATATCACAGGAGTTCATGTGATGATGGATTTACTTCAACAGTCGGCAGAGCTGCAGACACTAATAAAGTCAGACGAAAAAACAGCAACTTAGTATCAAGTTAAAAAAGGCAGATTTTGTTCCTGGTATTTTGGTGCTGTCCTCGTTGCAAAGAATACATCCAAGAGATACACCCACACACAAATCACACAGAAACCCACTAGAAACTATCAGAAAGATGACCAGAACACTTGAAAACAAGGCCAAGAAGAACTGGCACAGAGAGCAGGCAGTACACACACTAAATAGAGTAAAGACAATGAGACAATGAGGGCAATCACACAGGAGGGAAACTTGACAGGATCTGATATGAGTGTGAGATTAGACAAAATCAAACAAGAAACGCTGAAGTGAAATGGAAAACACAAGTCCATGACTAGACATGGCAATGAGAGGGGAGGAACTTCCTTCCACTGACACAAAGTGTCGAATTATTTTAAACACTCTTGTGTGTTTTGTTTTGTTCTAGCTTAACCAGCTGAAAACTCCATTGTTTGACTTATGTCATCTTTATTGACTAAAGGAAGAGAAGGCTGATACACCTGAAGCCTCCTCTGACACCTGCCTTCTTCAGTACGTTCACTCAGATCGATCTGAAGTTACACTAGCAAAACTAACCGTGCATTTCCAGCCAATTCTTCTTTCTTGTTTTTTTTTTTTTTTTTTTCCCATGAGGCATCCACATTTTAATTATCATCATTGTGATCACAATTATCTTTCGCACCATCACAGACACAGCTGCTAAATCCTCATGACGAAGAGCTTTTCGCACATTTACTGTCTGATTCTGTCTTAGACGCTGTTAATACCACAGCACTACCCCGATTCTAACTGTAGCTAGTACTGAAATGCTCCTGGAATTTAATCATTCTTCATATTTTAGTATCATGTATTTTAAATGTGCTAGTGTTTATTAAGGGGTGGTGACATGTTTCTCTAATTCATTTGCAGGACAGAGTAAATTAGGTTCAGTTTTAGTTTTTTTTATCCACGCTCCTGTTATTTCTGTTTCTTTTCTTATTCCTAACTGGCATATTGAATATTTCAATAGCCCCCAAATCCCCAATCCTGAGGTAAAAGTAAAATATTTGCTGATGTAACTCTTTCATAAAGCGGGGAGCTGAGCTTTGTTTGATCTTTTGGAACGCTCCATAAATTATATCGTACACACAGAATGCTGGTAAACCAGAAAGAAACTGGAGGAGCGTCACGGCTCGTCTCGGTTTCCCTGTCTTCCCCTCACACACCAATAACTGTGTGTCTGAGAGCTACACTCCTCTTTTTGCAATTCAAATCAAGGATGAGCTGGCACTCTGCAAGCCGTGTGTGTAAGCTAGTCACGCTGCCTCGGGATCTTACGCTGCAACCACAAGCCAGTTTTAGCTTTTATATCTATCCTCCCGTGCAGGTGAAGGATGGACCTTCACAATCGTGACCTATCTGTACAGATTCCTGATTTAGTCATGAGCATGTGAGCTGTCAGTCAGACGATGCCATCAGAGATTCACTTAAAGTAGCCACGGTTGGTCGCTGGGGTAACAAATAACAGAGTCATGCAATAGTAAAACAAAGTGTGTGTAGCAAATGCAGATTCCTACAGAGCTGTTTTAAAACTCGCTGACTAGCTGTACATTTGAAGGTTAATATAATCTCCTTCCAACAATGGTGGTTTACACGGGAGGGGAAAATGTTGCTATTTTTACCAAAAAACAAATAATTAATCGCGTGAGCCTTGGCCTTCTGCGAGGTGTAAGATTAGCAGTGGTGGGAGTACTTCAGTGGAACCGAAAGCTCTCCTCCGCTGCCAAGTATATCAGCTGCAACCCTCCCCATCTCCACTCAAACCCCCCCCCCCCCCCCCCACCCCTGTAAGACTGTGTGAGCAAGGCTGACAAAAGGCTGACAAAAGATGGCGGAACACCAGGAACACATCATATTCGATCCCAAGCTTGCCAGTTGTATTTCAAGAATCAAACAAAGCTTCATGAAAAAAGGAGCTTTCACTGTGTTGTCATTGGAATTATTTAAAAATAGGTCTCAAAAATGCTCTGTCACCCTCCAACCACCCCATCAAAAAAAGAAAGGTAAACGCTACCGTTACTCAGTAACAGAGAGAAATTAGAATCTTGAACATTTGAATTTTTAGGAATTTTCACTGGATTTCCACACTCTTAGCTATTATTGCATGGGAGCTGTCTTACTTATGCTTTCTGAGACTTGGTTACATTGTCACAAAAAGCCTCAAACATCAGCACTTCCAGTTGGATTCAGGAGGCACAGCGCACATTCAACCGAGCAACAATGAATCTGATTATTTGCGAGAATAAAAGATAATTGCGGGGAAAATGCCATTTCACTAGAGGTGCATAGTTGCATAGTTGATTTTGACCGTCTGGCACCTAATTGTTCTTTAAACCAATCCAGTCCTTTGCCTTGTCGTGGCATGTTATGGCTAATTGGCTTTCTTGCTGTGCATGTTCTGAGGCCGTAAGCGTCTTTGCTGGTCTTTAAAGTGCCGTGTGCTGTGTGCATCCTCCCAGCAGGTGAGCAGGCGCCCCATTTCTGTTAACTTTGTAGTTATTCGCAGCAGCAGGTGCTTCCTCTGACCATTTTTGGGCAGGTCTTCAGCCTTTGTCTCTTCAGCCCAGGGGAATGCTTCATCCATGCTTTTCCTGCACCCGATCCTCTGTGTGTCACGCATGTCAGGCCATTAGTCTTCCACTCCCCCATGGTGTCACCGTGCTGTCATCGCAGGACGCCAAATATGCAAAACCAGAGTCCGGGATGATTAGCATTCCGAGAGGCGCAGGAGCTCCTTCTGTAGTCTCATATGAAAGAAAGTTCTTGGAACAAAGTTCAACATCAGAGTGTTAGATTAATGTAAGTTTTGCTTTGATGTTTATGCTCAGTATTCCTTTGGGGCAAACTGGGCGGTAGTAGAAGAAAGGGCTCAAGAGACAAGAGCTATATGATTTATCCCAGCAGTTAGCACCGCATTTCATTAACACCCCACAACTTACTTGGGGACTTTGATCTGGACCTAAAACCATAAATATATCCACTGAATACCTGTTTGTAAAGGCTACTTGCATTTATTACATGCATTTAGTCATGAAAACAAGTAACTGTCCTTTGTGCAGGACTTCCAGTGCACAGCGGTCACATCTAGTTAGCATTCAGACTGCAAAATGCGCTTCCTTCATTTTTATGTTAGGTTGCTGTTGTTGTGGCAACAATTTCTGAATATTCATGAATATTTTTCTGAAAACAGCTATTGCTTCCTGAAACCCAACTTCACAATATATAATCCAAAATAATCAAAACACGGATCTTTCTTCTGAAGAAAGATGTCGAATGACTGCAGAATGAGTGTCAAATCTCTTAGAACATGGAGGGGGTAAAAAAGAAACAGCCTATGGAAATTTTTAATAGAAGGCAGCTTAAAGTCAGCTTTTTTCTCCAATGAACGTGTGCTTATCTGCTCAATGCCACAATCCATCCCTCTCTTTCGTTCTTCCTTCCCTCCTCTCTACTGCTGATCCAGCACCTCAGAATTCCTCCTCCTGCTCTCCATTCAGCGCCATCCCTGCTCTCCCCATCCCTTCATCCGTGCCAGCTTCCCTGAAATGCCGCATTAACTCTATCTGCAAAAGGCACTATTGGATGGTTTCCCAGGAATGGGGCCCCCTCTGAGGGAATAGTTAGTGTGTCAGAGCAGATGAATGCTTTGATCACAGAGAGATCAACTCCTGCCTGTCCCAAACCCAGGTCCACTGTGGTGTGGCCCAGATAGGGTGGTGATCCCACTCTGACCCGCTGTCAGGTGATCTGGCCCGGGAGACGGTGATGTATATGTTTAATCCTCCAGAAAGAGCCTCAGTGTGATGCTCAGGCAGAACTGGCTTTGAGCAGCCTGGATGCAGAAAGGTAATCAAGCTAAGTGGCTTTTTATGAAGTAGAAGATGGTGAGGTCACTACTTGTGTGATTTTACTGCGAATCTAACAAAAACATTATGTGCTTAGTATATGTGAACGGTTAACTATTTCAAAGGAAGATGGGCAGGGGGGCCCTTATATTTCTCTAGTGGTGTCTGAATATTCACTGTGGATCCTTTGGGGACCTTTGAGTAAGTAAGTCCATTTCATCACATGCCTGTTTGATTGCTCAAAGGGGCTGAGCTCTGAGAGGCCCGGAAGTCAGTGTCTGGGCCCCTTTGCTACAGTCCTCTGGAGGAGTGGTCTGGAGAGACACATTAACCTTTTGGAAAGGCAAAGGTGGGCGTACAAGAAGAGCTACCACTCACTGACTGCTTCCTGGTGGTTTCTCAATTTGTAATTTGAAGATTGTGCAAACAGGTAGTCTTTCATAGTATATGGTGGTGCTTGGTGCTCCCTGAGGAGAGTAGAACAACAAACACAGAGGTAGCAAGTTAGTTATTTGAGTTTGTCCTACTCTGGGGTGAAATACACAAATTATGGAAATACAGGAACTATGAATCATCAGCTCTCCCTCATTAACCATAACAGGAAATGACAAAGAAAACATGAAAATTTTTATCTCTAAAAAGTTGCTGCAATAATAAATTAATAGGGGGTTGTCTATAATCATCTCTTACCTCAGTATGATGATGTCTTTTTAAACTCAATTACACATTAGCGGTGCGATTTCTTCCCTTATCTATCACACTTCATCAACTTGGGCTTGGCTGCATATTCTATCTTCCTCATTAGTAATCGGGCCATCACTCACTAATAATGGCCTATCAACAGTGCCAAAATGACCAAAGTTACAGCAGGGGTGAGTGAAATATTAACTTCTGATGTTAACCTCGGGTCGTGTTTCGACATCGTGGAATTAGATCAGATCTAGTTGAATATCATCATAAATCCAATTCGAAACAGACAATGAAATAAAGAAGGTAACACAAGACAAGATTAAAAGAAAAGATGACTTTTTGAGACTTTATCCAATTAGGTGTCGGGACTTGACTTAACTGAAAATGTACTAACTGGCCAATTTTGTGTAGAAATACAATAAAAAAAAAGGCCAATAAAGAGCACTTTACCACATAGAAACAGTGCAGTGAGGGGGGGAAAAGGGAATAAACAGTGCCTCAGGCAGGCATCCTGTTTTCTAAGCATCACCATTAGCATAAATGGATGCTGACTGCCTGCAGTCAGGACCAATACACTATCTATAAAGGCTCATTTCTCACAAATTTACTTTGCTGCTGGTGTGACGGGGTTGCTCTCAGCAGCCTGAATCAGTTCACTTTCACATATCTCCTCAGCCGTGCCCGCCACTGCCAGAGGTGCACCGGCCGGTGTCACGCCGCCACCCCTTCCTGTCCTCTCCCATTAACCTCACAGATGTCATGGCAAACGCTTGGCTCGAGGTTATGGACACAGGTCTCCCGTTTCATATACCAGTAGGCAGAGTCGAGCATTGGGAATATCCGTTCGATATGGCCCATCCGCGTGAGAAACGTTTCCTTCGGTTGGTTGAAATCATCCTTCAATGATTTCAAAATGAAGCGAGAACTATCTTCTGTTGCTGTTTCTCCGCAAGCACATACACACACACACACACACACACACACACACACACACACACACACACACACACCAATGCACTCGCGGTGAATGTCCGCATCTGCCAAGAAAGCACTTAAGCGAGAGTGGCAGGGCAAATTTGATACTACTTGATTGTACTTTGCATACATATTGCGTTTTGTTCTTAAGGGCTGCGACCAATGTCAAATAGACACTTGAGAATCAACAGCCATTACCACGTCTCCTCACGTAAGCCAAGTTCTCATCACGCAGGTCTGTCCTCATGGGACCATTCTGGTGCAGAACAACTTAATCTGTACCCTTGATTTATTTTACGATGTACAGTAAAATGTGCCATCATCCTCTGCTGTTTCTTCGACTTGAGCCATTATCCCACAGACAAGTTCATATATTTCCTGGCTGAGTGATCCGATGCTCAATAATGCAAATGAGTTCCTCAATCTTAGCCTTGCTCAAACTGGTAATTAAATCAACGATTTATGGTTATAGTAATATTAGAGGCACCAACACTTTGTATGTAAAACACATCGGGCTCGTCGATATGCAGTGTGCTTCTGCAATCTGATATGACACAGATGATATTTCCAGCTGTTGAGTACAGTGTAGCTAGTGTGAGCTCCACACTTGTTGTTGCTTTCACATTCATGACGTTGTCCATGTTACACACATTTTTGTGTGTACAGCGACTGCTGACAGCCGGACCTCCCAACCAGGGTGTAGTCCATTGGAGCTCACCTTGTATTCCTTTGTGAGGTCAAGCATGGCACCTGCTCACCTGTGTTACCAGGTGTGCAGGAAGACCCCGATCATGCACTCCTAATGACTTGCCAGAAGGAGAGGACATTGCATGCAGCTGCGTAGTTGCAGGTCTTTGCACATTTATCTTTATATTCGCCAGGATCTGTGGAGCCGTCTCAGGATTTCCTGTTTTGGGAAGGAGATGTGGCCTCTTTACCCATCGTGCTTGACACCTTCTCCACATTATACAGATAAAAATGGAACAGCGGCACTATCAATGTGCCACATTTCTGTCATAGGGCTCAAAAGAGTTAAAGAGTTTATGATCGGATGGTCAATGGTTTAGTCCTCAGGATCGATAGTATCAATCCAGCTAAGGTAATTAAATAAGCAACGCTCTGGGATTTTTAGGCAAAGCCCATCAACCTCTCAGGTACACAGTATGCCAATGATTAAGAGCTATTGATCGATTATTTTTCTTCCGTCAGTGTCTAGACTTCATACTTTCACTTCCCTCCCAACGCCACTCCATCCACTCCACTTTTCAGCCACTGGGGCTGTGTTGAACATTCGCTGACCTTCATATCCTTTCTGTTTGACTTATTACTGAACAAAATTGGCTCCAGGCTTGAGACACCACAGCTTTTCTAAAAGACTGCAGCCCCACTAATCCAAAGCAGAAAATCAATTCATGAATTAATTGTTGAGCTTGTCTTGTAGATCAATCTTTCACTATTATTGCAGCCAGGGAAAAGTGGCGGCAGCATGTCTGTTCATATCTGCCAGCAGCAAAATTGGAACAGTTCTAACCTGTTGCTAAGTCTGTGGACTGCACCCGAATGCCAATATGCCTCGGGTGGCATTGATGCAGGATGATATCTAATTGGTCAACAACAGCAGTGGCACTATGCAAAAATGGAGAATGCAAACAAAAACATTGAGAATAGTCTTGGTCGACCTCATCGCTATCCCTGTGGACTAACTGTGGAGTGTTCCATAACAGATATGTAACAGCCTTAAGTGTTGTCTTTGGAAAAAAATCAAAATGAAAATTAAAAAAAAAAAAAGAATAAACAGTCAAACAAAATCCAAACATTAAAATTTAATACTTTGACAGATTTTGGAATCTCTGAACATTTCGAATATTAAGCTTTGTTTTGTTTCAGGCGAGCCAAGACTTATAGCGATTTGCACTGTTATCTACTTCAACATAACCTTCTTCAATAATCCTGAAATATATTTCCCCCTTTTTCCATCTAGAATATCTTCTTAATGGAATTTGTTAAACTTCTGGGCTGTTTTAAGTTGAAACAACCACAGAGGATTACTGTTTTCTGATAGAGCTGAAATGAAAGTTGGCTTTGGCTGGAAATGCTGTGACCTGTGTGAATACAAATGTCCGTATCTGAGAATAGTTTGACTTTATAAATGAACTTCAGGAAGGCTGCACTTTGAGATGGCACAACAGTAATGTGCACACTCCAATCTATAGTTTTGCATCAAGATTGGACTTCATAAGCTGACATATACTTCAATCAACTTTTTTTAATAGAACCTATTAAGATTATCTGTAGTCTTTTATTTATTTATTTATTTTGATAGTGGAATTTAAAGAACAAGACCGTGGCATTTAGCAAGCTTGTGATGTCGTTGTTTTACCTAATCATATTTTGCTGCCTAGTTATGGAAGAACTTTAGTTCATTAAAATGTAGAACAAATGTCAGGTCACAGTCATTACTGCAGGGCAACAACTTTAAATTTCTAGTTAAAACAAACATCCATCCGACTAAAAGCTGCCTTTCTTCATTCATCATTCACACAGGAAGGTCAAGGAATACTTCCACCAATTCCAGCCCTCAACAGCCATATCGCTGCTTGCTCGTCTACCTCTCCGACTGCTCATCTCTCTCTTCAACCCGAGCTCCTCTCTGGTGGAAGCACCCGGCTGACATTAACGGCACTATCGGATAGAAAGGTTAATTAAGCCCAACTGTTCCCAGCCCATTCCTCGGCACCATCTGTTGTGGAACATCGGTTAAACAGATCCAGACTACTGACAAAGCCCTGAGACAAGTGCAGTACAGAGAAACAGTGTAAGCCTCAGTGATAGGTTGCCTTTTAAACTGAGAAATGGAAATTATTTCATAACTTTAAATCAAACTCCTTTCTGGCTAAGTTATTGAATATTAAGAAGACCAGACTGAGTCCACTTTCCAGCTTTGCTGTTTTTATGCATCCAAAGCCAGCTCAACTTTTCATCGTTTTTATTAGCAGCGTGTTTCAATAAATGTTTAGGTGGAGCAATAATCGCTCACATAGCCTGACTAAGAGTCCCACCTGCTTCACTTCCTCTGGAACAACAGGCTCTCTGGATCAGGGCAGGTTTAGAGGTGATCCTCTACAGATGCTGTCTGGGATTACGGGGCTGGGTATACAATTGGAAGATATACTGGAAAGTAAGATGAATGAAATGAATGCATAAAGACTACGATACCATCACATATATGTGGCATTCAATTAATGGTATGTGAAGCCCCCCCCCCCCCAGTTGCAGAAGAACACTGAATCTGTCATAAATTACATTAAACCAGCATTGAAAAACCTTCAAAATAAAGAGGCTTCAGAGGATTCTCAGCTCTTTAACTTCTCCTTTATTGTCTCTGTCATTGCCTCTTCTGGGATTCTTCACTTTGATCCTTGAAACTGCAAATTTTGGATGTTGAGTTACTCTTGACAGGGAAGAGGCGAGAGTTTTGCAGAGCCAATATGAAGGGGAGAGTGAGGGATTAAATATGCAGAACATGGACGTCAAGGGCAGAGGAGGCAGATAGAGCTGGAGGCAGCCAATCTGAATATGTAGTTTTGGAACAAAACAACAGTATTCTCAATATGAAAGAATCTGAGTGAACACTCTAGTGCACCACGACCCATTCAGGCAGACAGAACTTCACAGAGCTCCCTTTTGGTGAAGGTATTAACATACCAGTTAACAATGGAAGAATATTCAATTTTAATCATGTAAGGACAACAAATAGGGAAATGTGTGTGTGTAAAGTCTTTCTGTTTAAAACTGTATTTTGGATTACTATTACCCATTTTGTATTTATGCATGAATATTAAAAAGTTTGGATTGTGTGTTTGTGTGTGTGTGTGGGGGGGGGGGGGGGGGGGGG
>BJFM01002901.1:0-19376 GCA_016586285.1 Arothron firmamentum
CCACAGCCACTGACGGTTACGTGAAGGTGTTTTTCAACAATATGATGGTTCACCGTTCACAGGTGATTAACGACAACAACAACCCCCACTGGGCTGCAGAGGTTGACTTGGGCCCCCAGGATGTGTCAACAGGGAAGAAGGTCAGATTTGAAGTGTGGGACCAGGACAGCGGCTGGGACGATGACCTGTTGGGTGTGTGTGACCAGGTTCTGTCAGTGGGAGTCAAGCAGGAGGTCTGCACCCTTAACCACGGCCGACTGTTCTACATGTGGAAGGTGGAATGTGCGCCGAGTCTGGGCGGACCTTTATGCACCACCTACAAACCCTCCCCGATGAGTCAAAGTCTGAGGAGGCTGTACGTGTCCCGCCATGCACATCCTATTCCAAAGGCCATGCTGGCAGAGATGGGCGTGTTTGTGAATGAAACTGGGTCGACTGGGAACCAGAGTCACAGTTCAGGACGTCGGATGTTTAGCTTTTATTGATCTATCAATAGTTTTCATTGAGATTAAAGCACATATTAGCTTTGGCTTCCACTTCCTACTGACTACCAGGGAAACCTAAACCCACCTTTTTTGTAAGCTATGTTCAAATCTTTGTGATGACTTTGCCACGCTGATTAAAAGCCATACCTGCAAAGATCTGGTGTTTGTGACTAAGGGGTGTGTGGGGGGTGATATGTTTTTAAAGAAACTGGAAAATAAATATTTCATAAGCAGTTTATTAGTGTCAGATATTCCCATCTAAAAAGTGGCTTTTAATGATTGAGTGAAATTATTTATGATAATATCGTGTCAATATAGGACTGAGTAAAATAATCTTAGTGGGGGTTCAGAGCAGTCGACAGCTCCTCTTGCAAGGTTTTGATTTTTGACTGCAGGAACTGTTGCATGGGTCAGGAAGTGGTTACTTCCTGTATTGGTATACGCACTCGCTGACATTACTCGAGAACAAAGTGTGCAGGTGAATATTCAAATGCATTTTTTTTTCTTCAGATGGAATTTAAGACATCCTCACTCTGTAAACATTGAAATCATATGTTTTTTGTTCAGTTGAGGTTTTGTTGCACTTAGCAACACTTTATTTGGTCACCACCATTTGTTTTTTGCGTGAGAATAAACCTGGTGGTGGGGGGGAGGGGGGGGGGTTCTTACTTTGTGAAACAATAAACAGGAAAAATAACAAAATTTCAGCTTAGATAGAAAGGTTAAAAAATGTCATAATAGGACAAATGAGAAAAATGCGCCAAAAAGACTTCATTGCAGTGAAGAAACTGGAAGTGATCAGCCTGAAGAAATCTGGGTCATCTGAACTAGCCTGAGACAGACAAAGATAAAAAGGTCAGCAATTAACAGCAATGAACATGATGTTTAAGAAAAAGGGGGAAGAGGCTTCACAGACCGCTAGCAGACAGTCAGGAGGAGCAGAGATGAAGCAAGTGCAACCGAACACAGTGAACCCTCGCTATGTCGCGCTTCACTTTTCGCGGCTTCGCTGTTTCGCGGATTTTTTGGTCCATTTTTTTTAATGCTTTTTTAAAACAGTGCATTGTGTTCTGCATCCTGATTGGCTAAGGGGCTGACCAAAGTGAACAGTCTCTGCGCCTCGTCTCTGTACAGCTTGCCAAATTTACGTTTGCAAATTTTCTCCAGGACAAAACGTGCTGTATTTTCCGGGGTGAGGCGGGTTCATACCGGGGGCGGTGCGTCGCGGTCCGGACTGATTTCTGCCGTCTGGCAATTTTTCGGCTGCGTCCGCGCTGATTGCGTTTATAAAGATCGCGAGGAGGGATTATGAGGCCGTAACATGAACATGTATTTGCGTAGCAAACAGATTTCTATTTCGCAGATTTCGTTTATCGCGGGGGATTTTCAGAACGTAACCCCCGCGAAAAATGAGGGACCACTGTATTCAGATTTCACAGCCTGAACCAAAACCACCCTTGGCTCTGAGGAGCAGCGAGTGGGATTCCTCTTAACTGCAGCTTCCTCTGTCTTAGCTGCATTTGCTCTGTTCAATTCAAATGTTATTTCTGATTTTTCGGAATACTACAAGTTCTAGTGCACTGACCGACATGTGATCAACAGAATTTCGATGACGTGTCCCTTTGTTGTTAAATCATATTAAACATTCCCTCTGTCGTACCTTTATAGCCAGTTCCAAGGGCATCATTAACACCAGGATATTTTCCAGCTTGCTCTCCTGTGAACAGATCAACCCATTTAAATGTTAAAATCTTCTCAGAAGATCCTTTTTTTTTTTTTTTTTTTTTTTTTTTTTTTTTTTTTTTTTTTTTTTAGCTAACTCAACATGCTCTCCCAACAACTGTCAATGAGTAATAAATGATAATGTGTGCACTTATACTCTGTGATGGCAGACAATGCACGTGTTTAAATACTGCAGAATCCAAAGACATGAACACTGTCTGCTTACCCAAAGACACATCCTGAGGTGCTCCCAGCAAACCTTTTGGGGGGTGGGGGGGGGGGGGGGGGGGGGCAATCAAAAAAGTGATTTGGGAGGGGATATTTGAAAACTTAAAGTGCAACTGTATCCTCATCTTTTCGTAATTAGTCAGTTAATTAAATTATTTTGTTGAGTATACTTCACCTGTTTGCTGTGGCCCGTACCCCGCAGCAGCCCCTTAAAGAACACACACAAATATGTCTTATTTTAATTAACATTTCATTTTTCTAATTCACTTTTGTTTTTCTCATCATTGGAGGTTTGCACTATCTGTGAAATGAAACAATTCCATTGCGTTTAGCTTTTTATCACAGCACATAACGTACTGCTCACCATATTTGTTGGCGGTTTTCGCACCTTCAGCCCCGAGGCCGAGCTGCTGAGCTGCAAAGGGGTAACCAGCATCACCTAAGGAACATGACACATTTACCAGTGTGATGTTGTGACAACTAAGTATGGTTGCAAGCTGTGAGATAGTTTGAATTCTAAAACATCATCAGCCATGTTCCATCCAAACCTTCCAGTGCAGAAGGGATCGCTGGATGACTGGGAGTCTGAGCCCCTCCTGTCGAAAGATAAAACGAAAACCACATGGTGACCTGACTCATCTCAGTCAGTCATAAGGGCCTCAGTAGTAGCGTTCTGACTAACTGTGGGAGGGCGATAAGTTCACTACTCACCGTATTTCCCACCAATTGTTTCCAGTCCTGCACCAACTCCCCCTGAAATAATCGACACAAAAACTTTAGGGTGACAAAAGAGTGTGTTTATAAAATATGGTTTCTCATTTATCTTCTCAAATTTAACACTGAACATTGCTGATATGTCTCACCATACGGCCCCGGGGCCTGCCCAGCATAGGCTCCAGCACTAAGAGCTGGAAAAAAACAAAAAACAAAACCAAAAACACGAGTTAGACTTTATCATCATCATCATCATCATCATCATCATCATCATCATCAAAAACTGATGCCCATTTAAATACATTTGATCAATAAGCATCTACCCCATGTGTCCAAATGAACAAGCAGAAACAGCGCCACCCAGTGGATCAAAGCTCTGACTGGCTCCACTGCAGAGCATCTGTTTCGTTTTTAATAAGCTTTTAAAGCATCTGCAGGTTAGTGCCTGTTAAAATGCCCTAAAACTGTTACCTTTACGCTTTGCTGCTTTGTTCTCAGCACCATCAGCTAATTCTGCAGGGTAAATGAGCCCTGAAACATAAGTCTAATAATTAGCATGACACTTTGGTGTGTGTGTTGATTATTTTTATTTCTGCCTTTGTTTGTGTTTTCCCTACTTTGAATGACACTCACCAGCTCCGTTACCATCACTGTGTCCTGTGGAGACATGTGTTATAATATCACCGGCATAGGATTTTATTTAATATTGGTGGTGTATTTATTGCGCTGTCTCTCTTTAATGTGACGCTCACCAGTGCCATAGTCCCCCATAGCACCCAGGTATCCTGTTGCTCCATCACCAAACCCTGTGACAACACAGGTGAACCACACTGAATGGCTGCATCTGCACTGAGTTACTAGCAGGCTTCAGTAGCCGACACGGGAAAATAGTTTTAAACCAAATCCAGTGATAAAACACAGCATGACTGTATGATTGCATGGAGATTATTGAAGACCTCAGACATGATTTATTTACAAGACATCTGTTCATCACATGATCATCTGCAAAATGACTGACAGACTCACCATTTGAGATCCCAGCAGCGCCCTGTGGATATCCGCCCTGTGGATAGCCGCCCTGTGGATAGCCGCCCTGTGGATACCCGCCTTGGGGATAACCTCCCTGTGGATACCCGCTCTGTCCTAGGGCAGCGCTGGCTGCACATGATTTCACACGGTTAGACAGCCAGTGCACGGCCTCAGTGGAAAACTAAGATGTAAACTTGGAACCAAAGCTACAAATAAATTTACCTCCGAGTTTGCCGACAGCTCCCCCCGGATACGCCCCCTGTCCCAAGCCTGTATCAGCAAACGGGAATGCTTTACACCAGCTGGCGTGACCCTCCCTCTGTGAGTGAGAGCCAGCGGTCAGTACCTGCTCCGTAGCCACCGGTGCCCAGGTTGGCTCCCGGGTAGTTTCCAGCTCCGCCTGCCAAACCTGCGGAAGAACAGAAGCTTATCAAAACTTCTGACATAACACACACGATTCTGGCTGTCAGGATTTCTAAATCTAAACCTGCTGCTGGGATAACCGGCCTATAGATCCTCCCGCCGTAAACATGTACAGGAGCCCGTCCAGGGCTCCATGTTCCTGGATCCAGGAGTTTACGGCAGATTTGGAACCACAGTTTTTGGCTGGTTTATTTTCCTGCCCTATGCGGCAGAGGTGAAGAAGAACCTCTGAGTTCATCTTTATGGCGAGGCACTCGACGTCCAGCACCATCAGAGACAAGTTCTACTCTGCCTTTCTTCCTGAGATCACAGGCTTGCAAATTTCCATGAAACAGCCAGATGTTTATTCGGTTCATTAAGCAGCATCATAGGTCCAAACTTTGATGCCTTAATTACAGGATCAAGGCTTTTCAATTCTCTTCCAGCTGGAAGAACAGCTGGTCTAAAGCCTTTTCTCCCTGCAGTTGGGGAGCAATAGAACCCAGCCCACCGGTCCTCCTCAAGCTGGACATTTCTGCTTCACCACTTTTGACCAAACTGAAGACGCTGTTGCTTGTTTGTCTGCGGCGACAAAAAATTTAACATCCGAAGGTAGAAAAGATTAAAAGGTTCCATCCTGATGGGTCGCTCACCCTGCCGAGGTCCTGGATTACCAAAGCCAGCCGGAGATCCATAACCTGAAAGAAGATCAGCTGGTGAAGGATGAGGATTTTATTCTGTTTAACGAGGACACATAATCTCCTGATCCACATATCATGTTTGCAGGTGATTACAAATCACCATTTATCTCGTTTTAACCAAACATGAGCTAATCAGTCATATCAAGACCAACCTGGCAGGATCCCGGTGCCATAACCTGAAGATTACAGAGAGAAAAAAAGGATTTAAATCCATTTTTGTCTTTTGATTGTCTTTGTTTCTCAATTCCCTTTAATTACATTGGCTGTATCTCAACTTTTATTAATTATTAATTGATTATAAGACAATAATGTTTTACTGAAATGTCCAGAAAAAAAGGCTTTATTGTCATTTACTTTTTTACGTCTAATTTATTTTATGTATACTGTATTAGCTATTGTGCATTTTATCTTAAACCCTGACTTTAACGGCAATCAAATTTTCAAATACATGTAAAAAAATAAAAGTCACTTTGAGTGGTTTCAAGTGTCATAAAATTAAAATATTTAGGAATAACATCTCTAAACTGGTACTTAAACTGTCACATGTCTTACCGCGTTTTCCCCCCTGACCCAAACCGACGGTCAGTCCATTCGTGTTCCCGCCGCCTAAATTCATTCCTGAGATAGAGTACGTGGTTAAAAGAGCAGAAGACAAGGAGTAAATATAAAATTGTAACTGTAATGATGTACCATAGCCTCCTGGGGTTCCATATCCACCTGCTCTTCCTCCCAGTCCGAGAGATCTGTAGCCTCCTGGGGAGATTTTTAATAAACAAAATCACATCGCTGTTAAATCAAATTTAAAATAAAGCAAAATTAAAAACGTACCATTACCAAGCAGAGCTCCGTAACGCCCAACTGAAAATGTTTAAAATAAATGATTAATTTGGGTTTAAAGAAATAGATAAACTGGGAAATGTGCTTAAACATACGTCCAGTCTTCATTCCTTTGTTGCCATATCGGCTCCCCAGCGCTCCCAGGGCTCCTGAAACTGACAAATTCCAGCAAAATGAAGCAAGTTAAGCAGGGGAAAAAAATATTTTTATAAATTATATTATACTGTTGTGAAATTGTTCAACAAAACTGACCTCCGGGCTTTACTCCGACTCCAAGACCTACAAAAAAATAATAAAAAATAATAAAGAATAATAATGCAGCATTTATCTGGAGCAATAAACTCATGCAGAAAACAGAAAATAAAATCTGGTTATCATTATATTAAAACAAAAACAGAGATTGCAGGAGTTCACAATGGCCCTCGGGCTTGCAGCCATGCAATATGATAAAATAACATTACTTTTAGAGAATTTTAAAATCCATAAAGTTACCTCTGGCGGGCAGCACTCTCCCCCAGGACACACTCTGAGGTTTAACCCCTGTAAAATGGAATTAACAGCAACATTTTACCACTTGTGAAAAACATCTGAGTCATCACGCAACAAAAAAAAGTGAAGATCTGAGGGGTAGCTGCTGGTGCGGCGTCTTTCAAATGGGCGACAAGTTTAACTCGCCGTTGCCACATTTGATGGCACCGTTTGCTTCCAGGACAGTGGCTAATATAAACCGCAGCCCTGGCGCCACCTCTGAGGGTTGAGCTCACGTCCTCCCCCCTCACGATTTTTAACATTCAGGCGAGATGCTGCTCGACCAAACACGCCAGGTGAACTGTGGGCTCCTTGATCTGCAGCAAATCCAAAATGTTCCTGACACTTTCACCGTGATTATCAGCATAAGACGAAATCTACTGTGATTTAAAGAGGACATGAAGGCATCACAGAGGCCCTCGACAGGTTCAACTTCAGTTTAGCTGCTTAATGATGATAATCAGCAGAAATGTTCCTAAAGGGTGAGATTAGGGCCCCGTGTTCCGTCCTTACCGCCTTGCAGGGTTTCCTGAGCCAGCCAGAGGAGCAGCGAGGTCTGGAGCAGAGCTGGAACCAGCATGATGGACGACAAATCAGCAGCAGAGGGAAGGTTCTCGCCGCTTCACTGCATCCGATGGTTTATATAGGATATTCTCACCGATACACTCCCCCTGCCCGGTCCAGCCCTCTGCAAACACACACATATACACACACACACACACTGGCCCCGGTGCTCAGAGCCAAAAGTCACATTCTGGCCCATTAACTGCGAAATTAAACACACATAAAAGCACAAGCTGCTGCTGTTGTTTGCAATGTTTACTCTAATATTAAATAAATGTCAGTCAGCAACGATGGATGGAGGGGGAGCGCACCCACCTGCCAGAGAGCCAACAGTTATCCACACACACCTGCTGGGAGTCAAACCCACAACCTTCACACAGACTGTTGAGACTGCGGACAAGAAGCATTCGCCCATATTAACACCAAACCCCTCTATATAACGCGGGAGGTCCGTCGTCCTTGCGTCTAAACCTTGATGGACATCAGCGCCCGATGCAAACATCTGACTGGAAACCACATACGAAGGTCACGCTTGGAAAGAAGACAGTCGTTCCTGTGCCTCCTGTTGGAAAACGTGCAGACCACCATATCTTCTCCCCAGGTGGGTCTGAGCACAAGACAGTCACTGTAGCCCACGTCTGGAGACACATCTGGACGGCCGTTTCACCTCCGTCCACACACACACACACACACACGTGTGGCTTACATACATCAGTGATAAAAGTGAAAGAAAATCCACCTTTCTTGTGGCGTAAAGCTACACAAAACATCCCGGAATAATTCAGCCTAAAAGCAGAAATGAGATCTCAGCAAGTTCAGCGAGAGACTTTGAAGTCGATGTGAGATGGGCACAGGCGGTTTACACCTCTGCCCCACATCGCACAAACACACACACACTCACACACACACACACACACACACACACCACATTTGTTGTCTCCTGGCTTGAGATGTGCCCAGACAGGCCTGTGTGGTTGCTAGGGCCTGCGGACACACATCATTTTATTTTGCACGCAATTTATTTTTATTCACAAAAGTGGGTTGACTCACACTTCATTACATGAATGCCGCTTTCTGTATGTTATTTGTGTAACTGCTGTCAGGTGATTGGGGAAAGCCGCTTACTTCCTCTGTTTTCCTGTTTTTGTTCATTAATCAGTCCGTCGGCTCGGCACACTCGGCTGTGTTGAGTCTGGAGCGTTTCCTCCGGCTGCTGTGTGCAGAAAGTCTGCGCCAGGCATGAGAAATACTGTATCTCAGACAGAAAACCAGCTGAATCGCTTCATTCAGTCACAATCTGTCCATCACTGCGCAACAGACGCCATCAGAGACACATGACCAGCATCATGAAATAAGAAGAAACTAGTGTTATTATCATTTTTAGCTGTTGTTATCTGTTAAAATGCTCATTTTATTAAGGCCTTACTGTGTGAGGAGGATCATAAAGTTATATTTAAGCACTTTACAATGACTGACTGGGGGGAAAAAGAGCCCTGGGAGAAGGTTTGTTGGTTCGAAGCTCTGAGTCGTTGAGCTCCACCTGCAGAACAGATGAGTGTGCCCCACCTTCCAAACCTGCCTGTGAATGGAGTCTTCCACCTGAGACGGTGTTTAACCAACGCCCGCAATAACACGGAGCGAGACGTCCCGACTCGCCGCCTGCAGACGGGCTGACATCAGCGTTGGCCCCGGCGGCTGTTTGCTCTGCAAACCAAAGCTGCCGAGAGACGACAAAAACATGAGCACTGTGCGAAATCAGGAGTGAACCCTAACGAGCTGGAACACTTTGCACAAAAGGTGAATTTACTGGGAAATTGGTAGACGTGAGAAACGCTGGCTCCCACCTGGTGGATAAAACTTCCCTGTCACATCTGTGAGCTCCTCGTGCACACATGGAACCGCAACCTGAAGGTTCTGGGTTCTGCAGAGTTTGCATGCATGCATGCATGTCTGCGTGGGTTCCTTCTGCAGTCCAAGAGCATGCACGTGAGGATTATCACCCCTTGGTGTCAGTGTGTGTGTGAGACGCAGTGGTGTGTTTCTGCCACAGTGGTTTCTGTGAAGCTGAAGTTAGCAGAGGGGCGGATGGACAGCTTCAAAAGGTTGGGCTGTAACTTAACTGTGCGTTTGATTTTAATTTGGACGTCCTAGTCGGGTCCATGCGGGCTCACTCTTCCTCTTCCGCATGTATCAGATCCGCCTGCGGTCCAGACCAAATATAAACATGTTTACTTGGCATGAGGACAGATTCAAAGAGGGAGGAGTCTGAAAGGCAGAGGTTAGTTCAGGACAAACTGAAGGGCAAACAAGTAGAAGAAGGAGGAAGAATTAGGCGATCAACATTCACCTGCAAGGATAAGTGCGCTGTTCTGGAAGAGTAAGTGCAGAATTTACGATCTTGTATCTTTGGTAGCCAGGTCTCGTTTCCGCGCTGTTGTTTGGACACTGGTTATCTGCAGCGGGCCACGACAGAACCTGGCTTGTCACTCGGTGTTGTCGGAGTATTCAACCTCCACTTTTGCAGATGCATCTGTCGACAGCTGCGCTGGCTGCCCGTCGAGTCTTTGCCGCTGCGTCACATTCAGGCCACGAAGGAGGAGGAGGTCAGTGCGCCTTTACTCTAATGTTCCAGCAGGCACAACTTCTTTTTCATAAACACAGACTCTGAACTGCCACAGGCACCTTTAGGGCCTGGTGTTGAACATTAACCGCAGGGCTGGCAGTCAGCCTGAACCAAAGCCTCTCGATACGCCTGCTTTTCACAGCGAGGACCTGGAAGATACTGACTGTGGTCTTGGCCGTCCCTGGCGTGGGAGTCTGCATGGCCAATGCCTACATGAAGGCGCAGGAACACCCACCGGAGCCGGAATTCGTGCCGTATCCTCACCTGCGCATCCGCACCAAGGTGAGCCCGTAGCTGCCTGCACTCACAGAATCAAAGACTGGCTGTTGGCTGCTTTGTCTCCTTGCAGAAGTTTCCCTGGGGCGATGGGAACCACTCTCTGTTCCACAACCCTCACACCAACCCTCTCCCTGATGGCTACGAGAGCTCCCATCACTGAGGGGATGGATCCTGTTCCAAGTGGCGTGCCGTTGGAGGAATGTAAATGACTGCGCTGAACTGAGCATCTTCCCATGAAGAGCAACGCTCCATTCACTTAGAAAAATAAAGACTTCTCAGAATTGTTGTGCGATTTCCATATAACGCGAGCAACAAATGTCAATTTTCATTTGAAAAGTGAGCAACAAGTAAAATGGACAAACAATGCCCCCCAAAAAAGACACTAAAGAACAAAGTGCTGTTCCGACAATGTATTCATTGGCATAAATTAATTGTGACAGGTGGCATCTATACGCTGTGTATCTGCTAATCTAAATTATCTGTGTACAAAATAAACACTCCTGGTCCAGCCCCAGTCATTCCAGCACTTCCAGCAAAGCGACAGTTGTCAAATCAACTCCTGCCTTTTTTATCAAAAAAAAAAAAAATCATATCAAAATGACTCAAATTACAGTCAAACATGTATAACGGGAGGAAAAAAAACCGTGTGCCCTCATGGGTTATGTGAAATTACAGCAAATCTGAAAAGAAATGTTTTGGTTAAGACGCCTTCTTTTCCAGGCCTGACAGAGCGGCTGCGGCCAGACTGAGTAGGTCCTTCTTCAGGGTCTCTGTGCAGCCGCCCTCACTGGCCAGTCTGCGAAGACAGACTCCAGCCACGGAGGATGGAGAGAAGAGCTGCGGGTAGCCCTGACAGCCCAGCAGCAAGGACAGGCAGGCCCGGGCCAGAGCCGGGTAGCTGTACTGCTGAGAAAACCAGTAAAGCTGTGGGAGGAGAGCAGCTGCGGTGGCTTCAGAGGAGGCCTGAGCCGCCGAGGTCACAAACTTTGGTTTCAGCGTCAGTTCCTCGTTATCTGGACTGAGCGGTCCATTCAACGGTGCATCTTCTGATTGAGAGGCTGGAATGGGTGAGATTGTCTTGTGATCCACGCTTATGTCTCCTCTGCTTGCCCTTTGGACGTTTCCATCAAGACAACCTTTATTCGCGTCCGCCTGTTGCTGGCAGCTGCTCCCTCCCTTTCTTTGTCCTGGTACGTCTTTCTCATCACCAGTCAGCTCTAACTCCGACGTTCGATTAACCAGGTTGTCCTCAGTGGACTCAAGGGTCTCTTTGGCAGGTTTACATCCAAGGTTTTTGACAGCGTCCTTCCTCGAGGCCTTATAGGAGGGGGACATGAGCAGAGACACGCACAGATCCTCCAACTCCCTCTGCAAGTCAGTCACCAAAAACCTGCAGGCTCCCATCATCGTCTCACCTAAGGGTGTTGCCTGGAACTCAAGGTCTTCTGTGGAATGATGCCCCAGACCTTTGAGGACCAGAGCGTCCAAAACCTGACAACGTCCTCTCCTTTGTCCATCCACACACTCCCTTGTGAGGCAACACCCGTGCAGATAATGCAGCACAGGCAGCAGCATCCCCGTGCTGACACCTTTAATGGGGATGGCTTCTTCTGCGCTGGCCAGAGCTTCTCCAAACCCACCCCTCAACAGACTCCTGAAGTACTCAGAGCTGACCTTCTGTGACGCCTCCACCCCGGCGACAGCCTCCCTGTTGGCTGGGACCAGAGTCCCGTCATCCAGTTGCAACAGAAGGTCAAAGTCTGAAATCCCATAGGGACATTCGTCAGCCAGACGAGCTTTTTTAAAGGGAGGCGGTGAAGACCTGTCCGTTTTACTGACTGGTGGCGCCGTTGATTGGTCTGCATCTTTGGCACCAAACTCAAATTTGACGCCACTCATTAAGGTGGACAAGCACTCAAACAACAGTGAGAAGTAGAGCGAGTGGAGCGGAGAAATCTGGCCAGTAAGGGGCAAATTAAACCAGTCAGAAAGCACCTTTCCGCATTTTCCCTGCTGGTCTTCGTCCGCGTCGTCGCTGCAGCACCCGAGAGGCTGCAGCGCCAGGAGGAGCCCGCCGCTGTCCAGGAGAAGTTTCTTCAACAGCGATCTGTTGCTGCGGGAAGAAAGAGAAAGTTCCTGGGTGGTGCAACCATACCTGGACATGATGAACAAGCACGTGTGTGGACACGCTGCTCACCTGCTGACGAAGGGCAGCGACAGCGCACAGTTCATTTTGTCTGAGACGGAGCCCGACAGCATAACATGAGCCAGAACCCCAGAGCCAAATCCAGACTCGCACTGGACACGCAGGTTATTGAGAAGGGAGATTCCTGCAGAGATGACAGCAAACAGCTCTTGGGCGGAGGAAGAACCCCACAGCTTCACTGCTAAACTCCAGCTAGCATGTTGCTGTGTGAACTATTATTTCTACAGCAGTTTTAGATTAAAAACGCTCCTGCTGATCGCGGACATTCATCTTACCAAGCTGTTTGACTTTGGCCTTCACGCGCTCCGTCTGCTTCTCCTCTCCATCAAGTCCTCCGTCTCTCTGGCAGAGACGGTGGTGAATCAGGGCGACCGAGCCCGTCCGGACCAGCGCCTCCAAGCAGTTTGGGTTGCAGCTGAGGCGGCAGAGCATGCGCAGGCAGCGGCTGCTGGGGTCGTGGTGCTGGGTGAGGTAGCAGAGCAGGCCTGAGATGACGCCAGAGCTGACCAGAGCGGCGCTGGGGTCCGGGGCGTGGGAGAAGCGCGACAGCAGCAGCAGGATGGGCGACTCGGGTGTCCACGGTTCCGGGTGGTAGGGGTGACGGTAACCCGTCGAACGTGGGACAGACGGAGGGGTGTCGAGGGTGACTTTGGTTAGGGAGGCAGCCGAGTGCGCTCGCTGCCTTCTTCTGTGAGGAGACGAAAACTTGGATGGCGACACCGGCGTCCGGGTCGTTTGGACTTGGCAGGTCTGCGGCGTGCACGGAGAGCGATCAGGGATTTTTACTGGCAGGGATGAAGAACCAGGGGAAAGCTGGCTTTCTTTTTTTGAAGTCGAAAACGCACTGGGGTTGGGTGGGGAAGAGGAATTAAAAGAGGAAGAGGAGTCGTGGTGTGGGGAGGAGGCGAGAGGAGATGAAGATGATGGGATCTGAAGACCCCCCCAATCCCCTTCAACCCCTGAAGAATCCAGCAGGTCCCCCTCAGAAGAGATCAACCCCTCCGACAACAGCCAAGACCTGCGGAGAAAACAGTCAACAAGAACGTGAACGCATCACGACATCTAAAGAACGGAAACTATCTTTTCTAGAATTAGACAATTAATCCTTGTTTCCTGTGAAACAAAAATAAACAGACTAATTGCTCAGCCAGGAGACTTTTCTTTACCTTTCTAATTTCTCTTTATAAAATATTCTGTTTTTTAAAAAAATATTGTTTGATTTTTTATTCAATTAGCAACTCTGGGCATTTTCAGCTGCTGCAGCTGCAAAAACGAGCCAGCAAAATGTTGAAATTTCCATACCTAAGACTCAAAAAGCTTGATGAGCAGAGGCCCTGCTCCCTGCCAGATTCGTCTTTCTTACAGCCCTCAGGAGGAGGAAAATCAAAGGAATCAAAGCACGGCGAGGGCAGGAGCTCTGTCGGAGACATGCTGGGGGAGGTGCTGGCGTCCGTCTTCTCTGCAGATTGTTCTTCACCTCTGCTGAGTTCAACAAGTCGCGCAACAAGCAGAGGGACCAGCCCTAATTCTTGCAACTGCTCCATAGCAGATTCGTCAAAGACAAAGTCCACACAGGCAAAAATGGCGAGACGTGAAAAGGGGTGGCTCTGATGTGCTGCCAGGAAGCTGGTTAACACCTCCAAACCACCACTCTCCTTCACTTTGGCACGGTTGACAGCCTCCTTGCAGCACAGGCACAGGGCCTTGAGGAACACCCCAGACTTCAGAGGGTCCCTTTTCACCTCCTCCGTAAACTTCTGAATGACACCCAGCGACCCCACTAGAGGGCGCAAGCTGCCCTGGGAGCACATGTTGGCCAAGGTTTTCATGGCCAGCTCCTCAAACAGCTTCCCCGACTCCCCCGTCAGCATGGCACCGAGCTGATTGAGGACTCCAGAACGAGAGACCTCCCTGGCACATTCAACCGTACAGCCTCGCGTCAGCTCGTGGAGGGTCCTGAGCGCCACCCTCCTCAGAGGCTGGGGATACTCTGGAGCAACAAGCGGAGCCAGAGCATATAAGGTCCCTTGGGTGAGCAAGGAAAGTCTGTTGGAGGGCGTATCGGACAGGTAGAGGAGAGCTCGAGCAGCTGACTGAGCACATTCCAGTTTGTCTTTAGGGGGTGCACCAGTTGGGGAGGATGGACCAGAAGACAGTGAAAGACAAAGGAGAAGAAGGGGAACACCACCTATTAAAAACAAGAAAAAATCATATTACTGCTTATATAAAAATCCAAATTCATTGAGTTCATAAGTGTTTCAAAGCAGGTGCAACTGGATTTATAGTTCATAGTTATAATAGTTGACCCCCTGGTTTTCCAATGAATTTGCTTCTTATTTTAGGTTTTGAACATGCAAACTGAAAGTGATGTGGTGAGAATCCCAGAATTACCAGCAGAGTGGATGAGTGCAGAGCCTTCTGCATCCATGGCCAGGTTTCCCAAAGCCCTGGCTGTTCGGTTCAGGACAGTCTCCAGCGCCACATTTCTCTTCAAGATCTCCACTGTGAGTCAAGTTTTTTTTTTTAATTTTAATGTTAAAAACTGTGAATTTTCTTTAGTTAAAACAAAACTGCCACTTACCGAGTATATGGATTCCATCCATCTTGCAAACCTAAAATGAAGGCATTTTAAATGTGATTAATTTCAATCTTTTTAGATGTAGGTATGGTATCTGTTCCTTCACTATCCTACCTCTGTACGTGTTTCCAGCTCAGTGCAGCAGTTTCCCAAGATACTTAGTGCTAGGTCTAAAACTTTTCTTGAACAGTCTGGGTGTTTGAGCAGATCCAGCAGAGGCCGGAGGCCACCTTGAGTCCTGAATCTCGCAATGCCAGCTTTGTCACCCTTAATGTGCTGTGTCCGAATCGCAACCAGGGCTCGCCACTGAGAAACTCTAGACTTCTTGTCCATTTCTTTGCCAGCACCTTGTTCAGCTTTTCCATGATTCTCGGCCACTTGTCTTGGTTTGGAGAGGTGAGCCAAACACCAAGACAAAGAATTCTCTGGTGCTGTTGAGTGTCCTTCTCTTCCACCTTGCACAAGCGATGCAGCCATTGTTCTTCTGCCTGTCAGGCTCCAGGTTAAACTAGTATTGTGTTTCTCCTCTCACTTTTAATGGCTTTTTATACTCAACTTTTATACAAGCTTCTCAATATGACTAGAACGCCAAGTCTAAACGGAAAAATAAACCAGGTCGCATCACTCTAAAACTTCCTTAACTATACAATTTAATCAAAACCGTTTTTGCTTTGCATATATATATTTTTTTAAACCTTTAACAAAAACTAAATGATCGCGTCTCCAGAAAACTACACATACCATGAAATCGGGCAGCTCTACCACCTGACGCCGCAAATCCTGATGGGAGATGGAGTTCCATCGGCTCCGGCCAACTCCCTAAAATCGGCCTACATTGTGAAAAGGCAGCGCGAGCGCTATTCTGCTTAATATGTTTGTAAAAATTCAATTTAATTTATTTTTCTAGTTTAACTTGCCAGTCAAATCTATATTTGAACAATGTATTTTTACCAAGAGCCGGATATGTTTAATCAACGAAAATGCAATCGTCTGTGCTAGCCGCTAGCGCCATCTTTAGCCAAACAACAGAAGGGGGCGTTAGAAGGAGGAGCATGTTGTAAAAAGGAGGAGCCATTTTTTTCATGCTGGGACATGTAGTTTCTATTTCTGCTTTTCGCTGACCTAAGTCGAGGGACGATGCACTAGAAAACTACATTACCCACGAAAGGAAATAATGTAACTCACAATTATTACTTTGCAGCGTTTCAGTTTTGTAGTTTTTACTTGGTACGCTGGTGTAGTAAAACCGGTCTGTCTTAATCGAAACGGACTTCACTTCCCGAGGTGCTTAGCAACGTTGTTATTCTCATCGTTTTATTCGACGTAAGGACACTTATCGGTGTCTCTAGAGGTTGTTAAATTCCACGAAAAATACTTAACCACATATAATGTTGAAAACGTCATGGAAGTAATTGAGACAATTGTGATACAAAATGCAGAAGTGGAGAGGAAGGAAACGGTCGTGTCCACCGCGGACACAGATAAATCCAAAGCAGGTTAGTATCCGCAAAAGCTTTTACCTTCCATCCAGTCATCGCATGAATCGAGGAGTGTCCGGTGAATGCGCGGTCTCTGCCTTTGGCAGAGGTTGCGGTAATAGACATAATTCAGTTCCAGGTAAATGCTAAACGTCTCCATTGCGTTTAAGGTGCGTGTTTACAGAATGCAATGTTATCAAATTCATTAAAAGGTCAGAAAACCGAGTTTGGTTGTAACTTTAGAATTAAAATATGGAACATAATTAATAACTCAATAACATAATAATCCGTCTTTTTCTCTGAAGAATTTATCTGGACACTGCAGGCTACATGGCACCTTGTCAACACACGCCTTGAAATGGATCAGGCTTTTGAACAACCAGTGTGCAAGAAAAAGAAACTCTGGGAGATGGTTGCTGAGAAAGTGAATGCAAGACTGAGGGACTCAGGGGTCACCGATGTCACCGTAAAGGCCTACGAATGTGACCTCAAGTGGAGAAACATGCTTGCCACATACAGGAAGAACAGCGAGAGGGCCAAAAGGTTGGGGGTGTCAAGTGTCCACTGGGAGTTCTTTAAGTCCATGCATGAGGTCCTGGGCAAGAGCAGGGAAGAGATCGAAGAGCAACGAAGAGCCAAGTTGAGTGGGACAAGAGTGGGGAAGGCCATAGCCAGTAAAAGGTTCACCCCTATCCTGCCCTCTCCTCCTGCAGCAGCTGCTGCCTGTGGCACCAGACCACCGCAAGATGTCCTCCAGCTGTACATGGAGCTGCAAGAGAGAAAGATGAACATGTGGGCCCAGCAGAAAGCCCTGGAGGAGAGGAAGATTGAGGCCATTAACAACCTGGCCCAGGCCATCTCCAGCCTGGCTCAGAAGAACAGCTCGCAGATGTCAAAAGATGGGAATTAGACATAATCTGTTCCCTTTCACGCAAAAAGACATTTGATGCTGCACGAGCGTGTATATTAGCAACCAAACGCTGGACTCATTTCAAGTTAACTGCTTTCTTTTCTCAAGACACATAGTGTATTTATCATTTTTATGCTTGGGCTACCCAATAATGTGAATAGAGTTTTCTGTGTAGCTGTATATAAGATTATACTGTTGACATGTCTTGGTAATAAATAATCTTGGCATTTAACTCAAATTCTCCCAAATGTCTCCATTTACAGTTGATTAATATTAAACAAAAGGGATGTCACTTTGCCATTTTTTTGTAATGCAAAAAAGTCAATTGTGACAGAGTTATAATTATTAAGGTTAGTATATGTGCCAGCAAACACAGACAGCACATTTTCTTTTCAAATAAACCTCTTTATCACATAAAATATGCATATAGTATAAAGACATACAACACATCATGTGGTTCCAGAATCTAAACATCTAAACAACAAGTCTGAGATGGCTTCACGTCTTTCTACACCCTCGCCATCTTCTTCCCCCTCTTCCTCTCGGCCGACGCTCTGCTCTTTCTCCACCTCCCCCTGAACCGCTTGTCCCAAATCCAGAAAGACGTTGTGTAACACGCAGGCGGTCAACACAACAGCTCTGGCTCGATCAAAGCTGCTGACATCCAGGTACCTGAGTCTCTGAAACCTTGCTCTCAGGCTGGCCAAAGTCTGATCCAGGACGCTGAAATGCTCCTCCAGCGTCTTGTTGAAGAGCTTCTCTTTGGCTCCCCGACTTTCCGAGTACGGAGTTAAAATGCAAGCGCTGAGCGGGTATCCTGCCCCGGCGACGAGGCAGGAGCCGGAGGGCATCAGTTCAGGATGCTGCCTGAGTTTGTCCCTCAGGCTTCTGCCTCTGTCCACATCCGACCCTTGAGTGATCCTGCAGTGTCGCAGCCGGCCTTTACTGTCACACACCAGCTCCAGGCTCAGCCAAGAGTCGGGATGCGTCTCCTTCTTCATCCTCTTCACCTCACCCGCTGTGCTGCCTACGTCAACCTTCCCAGCTGACAGACGGGTGGGGATAAGGGTATGTCCCAACACTCCCAGGACCTGAGGGAGGGCCTGCTGCTCCCCCTGAACCCTCTCTGATCTGCAGAGCGGAACAAGGACCTCCGCAGCCTCTGTGTCTGGAACACAAAAGTAAATCCTCTTTAATAACAACAATGAGGGGCTGATGTCTGACAATCAGGAAATCAACCCACCAGCTGGCCATTTGATGAGCTTCTCTTCCAGCGTGTTGACGCGCTCGCAGAAGGAGAAGAATATCCTGTGGATGTTCCCTTTCTCCAGGTGGAAGCGGCGGGACAGGGAGCGGTAGCTCACGCGTTCGGTCAGAAGACTGAGGGACAGCAGGACTGTGTTGGACAGAGACAAACGAGCCCGGCCGGACATCCGAGCCCTGGTGTCAGAGGTTTGCAGCAAGTCTGCAATAGACTGAGGAGAGAACAGATTTCAAAGTCTAAAATGACATTTAAACACGTCAGATGGGCTGATATCAGTAAAGACGTTGGAGAACATGGATAAGATCTGGGAGAATAACTTTTTAAACCAAAGCCAACCTGACTGGTACCTTCAGGGCTTCACTGTCCACAGGCGGCTGCAGAACCTGGGGCTCCTGCGGCTCTTCATCAGTGGTGGATTGTGGAACCTGGGGACTCACGTTGGCTTGGTTTTGCAGTAACTGGACGTATATGGTGGGAGAAGGTTGACTTTTGAGTTTAGCCATCAGCTCTGCCTCCAGGATCTCCTCCACAGCCTGGTCCAGCCGCTGCTCCAGCTCGCCCGGGGACAGTGGCTGCCACTCCTGCTCCACCATGTCCAACACGGCTCGGCCCGCCGATAGGACACAGTCATCGACGTCCATTAGCAAAGGTAACTAATTGTAATGTTTCCACATCAATGTGAATGAAAGTTATTAATCGCATCGCTAAACGCGCTCGCTAACTTTCCTGCTAGCTAACAGTTGTTAGCTGAACTGCGCTGCCTTCATGAGCTGTCGGAAATCTTAACTACTCCGCGGTTTTGTTTGGTTTTTTTTGGGGGGGGGGGGG
>BJFM01002901.1:31367-86146 GCA_016586285.1 Arothron firmamentum
AGCAGGGAGGGAACCGAGCATCCTGACTGCCTGGTGGAAGAAACTGTCTCTGAGCCTGCTGGTTTTGGCCCGGAGACCCCGCAGTCTTCTCCCCGGCCGCAGCCGGCTGAAGAGCCTGTGAGATGGGTGGATGGGGTCACCTGTAATGCTGGCGGGAGGAGGGGAAAGAGAGACACCAATGCTATTCTCAGATGCTCCCATAGTGCGCTGCAGAGTCTTGCAGCAGGAAATTGTGCAGGCGTGGTAGCACACGGTGATGCAGCTGGTCAGGATGCTCTCAGTGGTGCCTCTGTAAAAAGAGAAACATAATGGCGGTCGGGGCTCTTGCCCTCCTCAGTTTCCCCAGAAAGCAGAGTCACTGTTGAGCTTTTTTGGCCAGAGATGTGGTGTTACAGGTGGTTTGGACAAATTTTCTGGGACATTATTAATATGTAATCTGCGGTTGTGTGGCTGAACGCACGCTGGGTTAAATGACAAACCAAGCTGAGGAGAAATACATGATCCATTCAGGCCTTTTGTGATTTCACTCCTGTTTAAGTTCTTTTTTTTGTGTGTGAAACTGAACCAAAGAGCAGCACTGGGTCATTACATCCTTCCTGTTTTAACATGAGATCTTAACTGCGTTCCCGTGACTTACAGTCATGTCGGCTGAGCCGCAGACGAAGGAAGAAGCAGCTGACCAGGTCCAACTGAACCTGCTTCCAGGCTCAGGTGAGGAGCAGAACAACCTGAACCATGCCATCAGTGGAAGGGAGGCCGCCTCCTGCTGCACTGACAGCAACTACAGGAAACTGGCCATCTGCAGCATCATCTGTGGGCTGTCCTGCATCGGCATCAAGGCTCTCATATATTCAGTCAAGGTGCTTTCTGGTGTTTTTCCCTGCACATACACAGCTCACAGGCACTATTCATCTACTTTGACACGCACGCTCTCTATATATTAATCTTGTACGTGATTCAACAGGCTGAAGAGGATCCAGAGAACGCTGCGGAGTTTTCAAAGCGAGCTAAAAAGTTTAGCATCATCTCCATCGTGCTGTGGTTCTCCCTCCTGGCCTCCATCCCCATCTTTATGGCGCTGGTCTCGTATCTCCTCACGTTGCAGGACTAAACAATCCACAACTGGACTTTCACTGGATGTTTAAGGCAACTCCTGGTCATGCTCCAGTTTACAGACACGAAAGTGGAGAATTATGGAAAACAGGACTGGGACGGCCGGCTGTTTCCTACTGCAACACAAAACAGCATTAAAGAAAACTCATCGTTTACATTTTTATACACAGTAATATTTATTCAGCAATATGGAAAATTCAAAAACTAAATGACCATATAAAATCCAGCATGGGTTGAGACATGGCACTACATATGTACATTAAATATTAACCCCACATGAGCCAATCCCATATTTTGTGTTTCACATTTTTAGATATGGTAGTTTCAGATTTTATGCATTTCTAAATTACTAAAATAAATGCAGAAACACAAAAGGTTTGTGTTTCTAACAAAACTGGTAGTCAGTGCTTCTTCATTGGCCAGTGTGACAGCAAAGTGTCATTATTGCATTGTTTCTACATGAGCTTTGTTAACGTCCCCAACTACATGTTGTACCACACAGACATTTTCAGAATGAAAACCAGATATCTGCGTGAGCTGAGCTGCTTTAAGTATCTCGAGACGCCATCACACAACAGCAACGATTACAATGAATTCACCACCACATCTCAACAGACCATCTTACACTTAAGGCGACCATAAAAAAAACGGCACAACAAAACAGAAATAGGCATTTTGTCGAGGTTAAATCTGCGGTGCGCACAGGAGGCCTGCACTCTTCCTTAGAAGAAGGTCTGCAGGGTGTTTTCAAGTTAGCATTCCCACAAAGATGAGCTCTTCGGCTGTGAACTGGTGCAGAGAACTGAGGGGTTTAACAGGGATCATCCTGAGAGGAGTTAAAGGATTCCTTCCAAGCTGCCTGGCAAAATAAGTGAGTGCTCAGTTCATAAACTACCAAAAAAATAAAAAAAATGAATCTCTTACTGGCATGTTTAAAATCTGACGCTGCCGTTTTAATGTTACTGGTGTTCATTTGTGTAACAGTCTTAAACTGCTGCCTTCTGCTTTATCATCAGGCGTCGCTCCTGTCAGAGAGGATCTGGATTCTGGTCTGTCTGAGATTTAACTGAATACGCTGAACAAATATAAACATCCGACGGATTCTCCTCTCGTTTAGTGGCTTTGGGAATAATGGACGGAGCTCTGATGATGGCGAATTTCTCTATTGTACATTTAAGCACACGGCTTAAATATTATCTGTTCTTCAAAGTGCAGACCGCAAATGTTGCAGAATGCTTGGCTGAAAAATTCTCCTGCATCACAATGACAAAGTGTGAAGACAAAAGAAGAGCTGGACACTGTTTCCAAAACATCAATAAGGCGGAAAACAGAGAAATACATTCAGCTGCTTTCTGAAAAGGCTGCCAAATGAATGTTGGAGAGGCAAAGATCACCCGTCTGACTGATCCTGGATCAGCCACAGATTCAGCTGATGGAGCTTGGCACAGAGGAGCGAGTCCACGTCCTGCACACCGAGGGGCGCCGCGTCTTTAGCGAAGCCCCCCCTTCTTGTCCGAGACGTCGAGGCGCCTGCTTTTCCGACGCCAGCGAGCGGCTTCTTCGGTTTCCTGGCCTCGCCGACTTCCAGGAACTCCAGGAATCGTTTGATGCGCTTCTGACCAAATGAAGAAACGGAACCGTTCTTGCGACTCGTAGGCACCTCGAATATGGTCTCCAGCCGGCTGAGAGAAGAGAAACAGATCTTGATCAAAACGTAGGACGTTAATGCAGTCAAGCGCTCATATGGATCCCCAAACATCAGCGGATGCAGCTCCTTAAATAATATTTATATCCCTCAATGATACCTTTCACGGGGTTTGTTGAAATTCTTATTGGTGTAAATCTCTTCCAGACTGAAATCTTTCTTTTTAACCCTGCAAGAAAAGGAGGCTTCGTTTCATGACGGCTGTTATGCCAGATGTTCTTTGAAAGGCAGGACGTGCAAGCAGCTGCAGGATTCCATGAGGCTGCGCACCTCCAGCGTCGTTATTTACCTGACAGCTTTGGGCAAACCCATGGGGGTCAGGTTGTTCTGAGGTTTGGGTAAAGCTTTACGAATTCTAATAGAGGACACTTTGCCCCGTTCTTCGTGTTTGCGCAAAACCTGTGACAGTGACATAAAAAAAAACATAATCTACATTTGAAATAATATTATAAGATAATATAATATCATAAGATAATATAATATGCATAAGACAACACTAAGATTATGTAGATTAAACTAAAAGCACTAAACAAATAAAAACCACATCACTGAAGATGAAATGTTGTAAATAAGTCGGTGATACCTTGACTTCAGAATCAGACAAGGCTTTTTCTTCTCTCAAGCCCACATCCTCCAACTCCTGGCTGGAGGAGCTGGTGTTCTCTCCGTCATCGTCCACCTCACCCTGTCGTCCTCTCTCGGTCTCACACTGCCCACTCTCACAGCTGGGTGCATCAGGAGGACCCGTCAGACATCTGAATGCCACCAGTGTTAGCAGACGACGACAAAAACGCTTCTTACCTGGCGTCCATGACGACGGCAGAAGAGTCAGGCTGCTGGATAAACCCTGACAGGTGCTGGGAGGAGGAGGAGGTGGGGGAGGAAATGTGGCTGGCAGCGCCGGGACAGGCGGACGCTCCTCTGCCCTCTGCTTTTTTGGACAAAAACGCCAGCGGGCTTGACAGGAAACAGGAAGCAAGAGCTGACAGAGAGGTGCTGGGAGAAAGTGCATGGCTGGCAGAGGGGTACTGGCCGGAGGTGTCGTACAGGGCAGATCTTCTGGATGGGTACACCTCCTTACGGAGGCAGAGGGGGGCGATCTCCCTCTCCAGTTCCACGCTGCAGACCGTGTGGCGACGAGCCCGGTGGACAGATTTGTGGGCGGGATGGGGAAAAGGAGGGCCGGACCGGGCGTGCTGGTGGGAAGGCTGAATCCTGGTGTGATGGGGCAAATGCAAAGAATTCCAGGGGGCATCAGAAGAACGGAGCGTTGAGATCTCTGGGCAAGAAAAGCTACGCAACAGCCGCCTGTTCTCCTTCAAAGTGCGCTTCCCAGCCAGGGCCAGGTTTGAATCATCCTTGCTAACACAGTTTGCAACCTCAGCTTTGCTTTCCCGACCGTGTGGAACGCTGCGTTTCCTCCTCTGCTCGTCTTTCCGGGGTCTGGAGTGGAGACGGAAGACAGCGGCGCTGCTGTGGCTCGTGGATCCGGTGTTGGGGGAAGAGGGCTCACCTGCTCCAGACTCAGAAACCTTTGTTCTCCCATCCTCGGCGAGCATTACATCCTGTCCCAGTTTGACGTAGCAGTCTCGAAGAGGACCAAACTGGGGACTGCTTTCACAAGGTGTCATTTCAAAATAAACAGGGTTCACAGAAATTTTACTTCTGCTCCCCTGAGACCCGCTTCCTTCGGTTCTTACATTGACTTCCTTTGTCTGATGACTCCCTTCGGGTGTAGAGGATCTTAAAGCCTTCTTGGGTCTCTTGGACGGTCGTTTGGCTTCTACTTTGCAGCTACGTCCGCCCAGAATATACTCAAAGGTGTTCACGTGTGTAGGTTTGGCCTTCAACATCTCCACTGGCAGTGGGTGTGGAGTATTTTCAGAATCTGCACACAAAGTCGTGTGTGTGGGCGATTTCCGTTTTTGCGGATTCTTGGCGCTTTCCCTGCACTTTCTCGTGCGATGGAGCTCTTGAGGACGGCACAGAACCTCCGCCAACCGTTCTGGTTGGGTTTGTTTTGTGGATCGGATCTGAATGGTCGTTTCCAGATCCATGTCGTCACCGGCCAGATGTGGTGTGTTGGGACACGTTTGTGTCTTTAGCCTCCGAGTCTTCTTTGGCTTCACCTTATGGTCGCTGCCGTTCCAGCTTTCTTGCGGCCCCCCGCTGTTGTCATCCAGTGGAGCAAGGCCAGCTTCGAAGCTCTCAGCCTCTGCATGTGCAGCCTCATTTATCGTAGTTAGCCTTCCTCCACCCAGCTTTCCTTTCTTCTTCGCACCGGCTGAGACGGCTTGTCTCTTTCTCGCCGGTCTCTGCAGCTCTTGTGGTTGTGTGTTCATACTACACTGATCAGCTCTCGCTCTCTTCCTTTTAACAGTGTTTTGAGGCTGAGCGTCCCCCTTCAGGTCCCTTTTTGGTCTCCTGTGACCCGCAGCTGGACGTGTTTCAGGGTTAAGCGGGGCCTCAAGCGGCTGATTATCCGTGGTAGACCGAAGAATCTTTCCGTTTACACTCTCACTTAAATAACTTTGGAGGCTGTTTTCACTTTTCCTCCCATCAGACTCAGATGAAAAAGTCTCAGCATTACTGGGATCATCTTTGTCTGAGTTGAGTGAATTTGTAACAGGAAGTTGAACATCCGTCGCTTCTGGGTCAGAACCGACTTGTTTCAGGTCGGACACAAAAGTGTTTGAAAGGACTTTTTTCCCGTTTCCTGTACCGCTTCTGAGTAGTGGTTTCACCCGGGAAGCTTGTTTGCCTTCCAGCTCCTCCTCCGCACTGGGAATCGATACCTTTGATTCCTGTGAGGCACTAACGGCAACAGAGAGATATACCGGAATACTGGAAGTAAAAACAGACCCTGCGGACTGGAAGCCATCCGCAGGATCCGCACAGAGCGAGAGACTCCGTGGCAAAGGCACAAAAAGGCTTTTTTCAGCTCCAGTTGTTGAACATTCGTCGGCCTGTTCAGAGTTCTGCGCTGACAAGTCCAGGTCCAACTTTTTACAACACTTATGGACAACGGCTTGTGCTTCGTGTGCACCTTCTATGACGTTCACGTCCTCGGTCTCTCTTTCACTCTGTTGTGAATCAAACACGCCGCCGAGTGCTGAGTGTTTTATCGTGGACATTCCAAAAGCCTGGTGCTTATCATCACTGTGCATGTTGACCGTGGAAGTTAGGGAGCTATTAGCTCTGAAGACTTTAACAGGAGTGATGACTATTTCTGTGAAACTGGAAATCTTTGACTTGAGTGACTGGAACAAGGGCCCAATCACCCATTTGTTAGCGGAGGATACATTTGGAATGTCACGTTCACCAACAAAGTCACCGCGTGTATCCATGTCGGATTCAGCCACGTCAAGGTTCTGTGCAGGTCTGTGCAGTGAGCGCGCAGCTACATTTTCTGCTGGAGGGATATTCGTTTGGTTCTGTGAGTTCTTTTGCCTGTAAGGGAAAAAAAAAAAATTAAACACAGCACAAATCAATAAAATCGCCATGATTTTCCATAGAAAAAAAGATTAAACTTTAGGCTAAACAACCGAAAAACTTACAGGTTTTGGCCCTCTTCCAGCGAACCAGCACCAAATCCATCCTGTAAACACACATCAGTAAATATTCTGGAGATATTTCTGCGAAAATAAACATATACAGCAGTATGACTATTATTTTTTTTATATTTCTAATTAGTAAATTTTGTAAAATTTCATTTTTGGTATTTGCAAATACAGTATTTCTCTCATTTCATTTTATTTTTTTGGGTTTGTTAGCTTCAATTTGAATTATTGGGTTGCATTAAGAAACTCATTGCTCGTCTGTGTCAGAGGCAGCAGATCGTGAAGGAGGATTAAAATCGGTCAAATAACAATCACACCCTGCTCAATAAACAGCTCTCCAGTGTTGACACACAAACGTCCTATTTTACAGTTCATCCACAAAGAGATTAGACACTGAAACATTTACACCAGAGAGGCTTCCAAGATAACGATTAGGTGACCAACAGAGAGACAGAGAGCGCCGTTAAAAGAACCGACCTTGAATGCAACCTCACGTTTTCTGTCAATTCTCGGATGTTTGGCGTCTGATGCCTGGACCTTCAAAGAGAAAGAAGACCTGTGATTTTTCTTATCTGTGAGGAGCAGTGAGATTCATTTATAAGCTGCACTCTACCATTCTCTCGCTCTCCCTTTGTCTCTTTGAAAGGGACAGATTCTGTGCGGGCACTTTCGGGACTGCTTCGGCGTCCGCAAGGCTTTGCTTTTCAGGGGTTTCTGCTGCGACTCTTTGAATGTCATCGCTTCTTCTGTTTCCGGATATTCCATCATTGGCAGAACTATAATTTGTTTTTGAAAGACGATTGATTATACATGATTGTAGAACGGTTTCAAACTTCATCAAAGCAGTTTTGGTTCGATAACATTCCTGCACCTTCTTCCTTCTTTCATAGGCACCAAGGTCAAAGCAGACAAACAAAAACTTTAAAATTTAAAATTAATATTCCTTAGTGTGTTCCTGCAAATCCAAAATCATTAAGGGTATACACAAAAGCAAAATGTCAAAAGTAACCAGGGAAAACTACACAAAATGTGCAAGGACAACTATACCTGGGAGTGATGGAGGAAAAGAGGGGGAGAGGTGGTGAAGGTTCACTGTGGGCAGGTGCACTACAGAAATGGTTTTGGGGAATAGCAACCTCATCCATTGGACAAACTATTTGGGGGAGTGGGTCTGAGGGATAAGTCAACATCCCCTTTCAATGATTTTCTCTTCTTGCCTGTCCTTCTCTGTAAACACTGAAAGGAAAATAAAAATAGGATAAATAATATCAACAAAAGCGTGCAGGGTGCTGCATGACAGCACATCGGGTTTAGTGCGCTGGAATAAAGATGTGCGACATTAATTTAAAGTAAAACTCTGCATGCAAAAAGACCTGATAACTGTAACCACTAAATTTCCATACCTTTTCTTTAAATTGCCCTTCAAAATTTTAATGGCCCACCAAAATGAATAGACCTTAAGACCAAATGTGTCAACAGTCTTTTGTTACTTTCTGTGTAAGAAAAGGCACCGTTTGTAATTTATTGTGGTAAAGATTTCAGGGTCACCGTCCGTGTCTGGTCAATGTGGGCTCAGTCGGAGCCATGTCATTGTCGGCACGTCCTCATGGAGCTGCTGGTACCTCAGTGGGGTTTGTGTAGTCCAAAAAAAACATTTCAACCCAGCTAAAACAATAAATATACATGAAGATGCATCTCAGGTTTGTCGTAAGTAAAACACCGAGGCGTTGTTGTTGTTGGCGTTTTCCATTAAATCAAAACGACAGTTGGGTTCGAAAATGAACAACGTCTATTTGCTGGAAACAGGAGCCTCATTTCAAATATCTTCCAACCCCGAGCAGATGTTTGTCAATCGTGTCAAAAGTCCTCTTGGAGAAGAAGCTGTTACTGTTAATGCGCTGCTAGAAAATGTGCTGCTGGGATCTTCGGTAACCGCGTCGCCCTGCATGATTTAGCTAGCGCCGACAACCGTGCAGCTTCTCTGCCAAAGAGTAGACGGAGCCCGGCGCCGTCCGGATGTTTTCAATGAAGTAACCGGACCCATTCTCGTTTCAGTGTTTAGTTTCAAACCGTTTGAGGTTAAATAGCATGAAAACTGGCTCACCAGAAGTGCTGGACTGCAGCCTCGTTGCCGACCTCACCGTAAACAAGGCATGCCGGACCGGACGGCGCCCAACTCCGACCTGTATTCGTTTTTTCAGAGGTCTTACCGGACAGATTCTTCATCCAATCACAACACGACTTTGCTTTCCGCTAGTGACGCAGAGCACCAATCCGACCAATCACAGAAATGTATGAGTTGGGGCAGCCAATGGGAGGCCGAAGGCGGTTGGTTGGAATATTAAGATTTATCCGTGATGTGTGAAAACCTGTTCATGTCACATATAGCACTTAAATATTTTCTTATATTTTTACAAAAGCAAAATAATCTTTATCAGTTTAGTGAAACCAATCAACCAGATGACATAAATCACATCCAGGAGTTCTTTATTTAAAACCAATGTACAAAAAAACTGAAAACCCATGGAAGCCCAACGTACTCCAGATACGGTTCCCTTCTCAAGCTTCATCAACCCCAACATTCCCAGTTGTGATAAAAGGTAACTGATTTTCCACAGAACTGAAAGAATGGTAGGAGGTCTAAAACGTCACTTCTTCTAGAGCAGGTTAACAATGCATCAAAAACATCATGATGTCCAGTAATACCGAAAAGCAGAGTTATGGAAGTTACCTTTGAAATTCAATTCAGGTCAGTTGCAGTAAACCACAAAAGAAGACTGAGTACAGGTTTCTTTTCACAGCAAAGACGTTGATAAAATGACTGAAATTCTGAAATTTACTGGGTGTAAATCATGTATATAGCTCAAAGTCCAGTCTCTTGGAGTTGTAGAACTGAGCTCCTTCCTGGTCCTTTCTTCTGCAATAAACCCCATCATTGAAATAGCCGTCATCCACCCAATCCTGAAGAAATACAAAAAAAATTAACATAAACCTGGTGAAAACTAGGTTAATATATATATATATATATATATATATATTTTAAAGAAAAGCTGAAAGAGTAAGAGCTTTCTGCGGCTAAACGCAAACATATAGTTAAGAATACCTGCATCTGCTGACTGGTGAAGGGGCCGTAAACTTCTGAATCATCCGTGTTGCTCCATTTGTACTCCCACATCACTTCCTCACTCACTGTGAAGACAACAAACCTGGATCTAACAAAAAATGTGCAACGCTGATGGTAAAGAAGTAATAAGTTAATTAAAAATCACCTCTGTCGTCCTGTTTTTCCGTTGTCTCCTCTGATTTCCTGCCATGGGTGTCATCAAACTTATCCCCAAACATGTCAAGTTCATCATCTTCATCTTCCTCACTGGTTTTCACCCTTGCTGGAGCCTTCTTGTTCATGCTCTTCATCAAATAGGCCAGTTTTTCTTGTGTGTGCTGATATATCTCAAACATCCCAGATCCGACTAATCTGTCAGCGAGAGCTGTGAGCTTGTCAAGCTTTTCCGTATCTCGTCTGCTCTCCTCTGTGGGTTCACCTTCTTGCTTCAGCTTCCCTCTCTTCTGTCCTCGAAGTCCTCCCAGCCGGCGCAGTGCTGCGGTTACCGTTTCCCCCGGTGACAACAGTTCCACCACAGCTTCTATGAGCTGGTGCTGTGTGAAGGATGCCAGAGGATCTTCTGCCGGCTCCATCTCCTCCTCATCATCTTCCTCCTCTTCATTTTCTTTCTCTGCTTGCTTTTCTTCTCTTAGTTTCTCTTCTTCAGCCTCATCCTCATCACCTGCTCTGCGCCTCCTTTTGGCTCCAAGGCCTTTTTTCTTTTTCTTGAATGGCTGCTCTTTTATCTTCACCCAATCAATGTTGTCGAGCCAATTGTCTCTAATCTCTTGGTCTTTTTTGATGAAGTAATTCCCCTCTGAGTCAAAGTGGCCTTCCTGCATCTCTTCGTCCAGATTGAAGGGTGTAATTGGCACCCCCTCATCACAGTCAATAGTTGCCACCTCTTGCCCTGAAAACATAGTACATACACTCAACTCACATATGCTTCCTCGTCTTTAAAGACACAATATTGGAAATTCTGCTAATAAATTTCATAAAGGGCACGATAACTTGAAAGGTAAGTTCATTAAAAATAACGACTGCTACCACACTTCAAAATCAGCAAAAAAATACACGTGGAGTGCATGCCAACACTGTTTAGAGAGCAGGACATACCCTCCACATCATCACTGTCCAGAATATTATATTTGACGTTGTTTGCTTCATCCCCTTCATCCTCTTCATCGCTATCAAGGGAATGTTTGCCTTTAAACCTGGAGCCCGGTCCACTAACGGGCTCACAACTCTGAGAAAAAAAAGAACATAATATAGAAAAGGCAACATTTCATTACACTTACAGCAACTTCAATAGCAGCACATGAAGAATTAAGAGAAATACCTTTTTATTTGGGGGGACGTCATCCAGGTCAAACTCTTCGTTTACGTCTTCAAACGTTACTTTCCTTTTCGACATGGCGCTACAGCAAATGACAGGACATGTTTTTTTTTTAACTTCTCAGGGTTAATGTATTATTAGGAGATGCACCGTAAATTTAGTCTGTTATATCCCGCTTTCTTCGGGCTCACTTTAGCTACAATGCTAAAAATGTTAGCCGAAACAACAGTAAACACACAGTCCGTGCAAACCCGAATCTAGATTTCATTTATTATTACACTTTGGAATAATTGATTATTGTAGAAGTATCCAACCATTAATTGTCGAATACAGTAAGATGTTACTGGTAATATAGTAAAACCTTGTAGAAGCGTTGCAGTTACATGCGATTTCCTCCCCCGTTTCTTTTCTTCTTCTTCTCTTCCAACAAATGCCGCGTAAGTAGAGATGTTTGCTTAGCGCCACCAGCTGGTGATTCTAAAGGTATGCAGTCGTTTTAGGAAAATTACATCTCAGGAATATATTCATTTACGAAGATATTAAACACGACTGTTATCTCACAACTGTGGTAACTCCTGTGTATTGTGTCATTTCAATAGTACTTTGAAGAGTATCTGTCACCAGCATTTGCAGCCAGCTTGGCTCAACAAGATGGATTCTCCTGCCTTGTATAGTCCACAGCAACTTAGACCATAAAATCATATCCTGTGTTTTGTATAATCATTAAACAAATAAATAAAATAACCCATGAGCTATGAGTTTTTATAAAATTTCCGTTTTAACGATATTTACATGCAAACATCTACCTGGGCCTATAAATCATTTTATATGTGCTACAGTCCTTAAACTTTGGCAAATGAAGGGTCAAAGTTTCTCAGATTCTTTTGATCATCATATTTGCTGTTTGATCTCAACCTGTAGGGCTTTCTTACAATATGATCAATTATCAAAGTTATCTGAAAGTAATGTAAGGTGAAATGAAAGTAAAACAAAATACAGATGTGAGACCACTGTGGGAAATGCCAAAGACATAAAAATCTGCTTCAATATCCGTGGCGTCTCACGTTATCGTCTTGTCTGGCAGGTTGGTTCTGATTGTTGGGCCCGGCTGATCCTGCAGCTCAGGTTCAATTTAAGCTCAGAGGAGGGAGAAAATGTAATGTGACAGGCTTTAGTTACCAGGAAGTGGGCCGAGTTATTTATATTGCAACGGCCGTCCTGGCGTACCCAAGAGAGAAGCAGCTGCAACCTGAAACTATAGATTCAAACATTGTCTGCTCCTGGATGCTTTGAACTGACAGAAAACAATCGCTTTAAGACAATCGACACCAGAGGTAAGCTATTAAATTGTTATATTCTCTCAGTAATATTCAGTATAGATCTTTATTCTATAGATTTTAGGGCGACTCCCTCATAGGTTTACACGTTTGACAGACGTGATAAGTGATGATTTACATGTGACAATCAAATCCCACTTTATTCAGGTGCTACGATGAAGATCCATAAGAAGATCTTGACCCATTTCCTATCGAGCACATCACCAGTCGATAAAGAGGGATATCTCTATAAAAAGGTTTAGGAAAAAACATCCTGAAATCACACATCTATAGAGAAATCATGCAATAATTCTCTATTCTTTCTGCATAGAAAAAGAGAAATAACATATACCATCGACGGTGGTTCGTCCTGAAGGCGAACATGCTCTTCTACCAAGAGCGCCCTGCTGATCGACACCTGCTGGGTGCCATTGTGCTGGAGGGGTGTGCGATCAAATGCACGGAGGGTGATGTTCAGTTTTCCTTCTCGGTCGTGTTCCAAGGACCCGAACTGAAGACTTACAGGTTTGCTGCAGTGGATCGTCAGAGTCAGGAGAGCTGGATGAAGACGCTGCTGTCGGCCAGCCACTGTTACCTCTCCTTGCTGCTGCGAGACCTGAGGGGACAGTATGAAGGTGCGTAGCTGTTAATACTGTGAGCTGCATGGTTTCCTGCTCTTAAATCTATGTGACAAAGAGATTATACGGATATTTTTTTATTCAGCATGTGCTGTTTTTGTTATTTCTCTCTTCTAACACTGCAGAAGCTAAACAGCAACAGTGCTCTGATTGCTGTGTCGCCATTTCTACCGATGCTTTTAAATCCACGGCTGCTCCCACACCTGAGCAGGGGGCAACAACAGTGGTCGGGAAGGCCAGAAGTCAGAGTGCCATCACTCTTTTACAAGCACCCACAAAAATGATCAGTCAAAAATGCCCCACGTGGCTCAGAAGGAATGCTATCATCACCCCACTTAATGGACCAGCCGCCTCTGTCGGGGAATGGCCTCTGGTGGATTTAAATCCGCTGCAGGACTTTAAGAGACTTCACGATTATTATGGTCAGGAAGTGAAGAAAGCAAGAGAGGAGTGGCTGAAAAGACAAGAAAAAGAAGTGCAACGGGGAGAGGGAGACCTTATCGACCTGGGGTGAAAATAAGAACCCATGAACAATGAAGTGAGAAGGTTTGCTGTGACAAAGAGGAACTACACCTGACTTACAAAACAGAGACAAACCTTTCCAGACAGGAAGTGCACTTAAGTGCAGTGCACCTTTTGCACCTTTACAAGACACCAAAAATAAGGAAATGTAAAGAATGAAGGCGTTTATATTAATTTATATCCAGCAAGCAGCAAAAAAAATCATAAATTACACTAGGAGCAACCAGCAGGTGGCGCTGCTGCAGCGAATCATCTAAAAGAACTCTGTGATTTAATCAAAAATAAATCAATAATTTACAAACGCGTAAGATAATAAAAGGATGCAACCTGCGGTAAAATGCCCTGTATTATGTCTGGAAAATACAGTATGTGCCTTTAATTGAATTACTGCTCTCATTACACCGTGTCTGACTGTAATTTCCTCTTCATGTCCTGGCTTTATTGAATAATGAAAAATGTCTGAGCAAGAAGATTAAACTGTTCATTCAGCTGTCTAACCTCCACCAGCTCCAGACCAAACAAAGCTGACGTCTGACCGGTGCTTTGGTGGCTCCGCTAACACAATCTAAACTGGATCAATGACAAAATGAGTGGCAGGTGACCAAACACATCAGGGGTTGGTCATCGTTCAATAAATGATGGCTGCAATGTCAGACATGTCGCACCTCCGTCAGGTCGCCTCTCTCTATAGGACCGACTGGGAGCTTCTCCATATTCCAGTCTCGACAGACAGACATGCCAGTCATCAAAAAGTGATGGATGACCTCAGAGGAGTGTGGCACAGAGTCTAACGTTACAGCGACAGCTTGCGTGAAATGTACACACATCTGTATGCAAGCATTTCCTCACGCTGGCAGCGTGTAAACAGCTTGTGAAAGGGGCACATTTTCAGCTCTGTTTTTTTTTTTTTAAACAACGGTGTCATAAACCCAACAACAGCTGACTCACCTGTGAAAGTGTGAGATGTCACACCTCAGGCTCATTAATGACGACTCCACACAGAGGGGGCAGAATTCCTCCTTCCTGCAGTGTTGAGAAACTATTTTTGTTCTTTTGCATCATCCAGGGAGAAAATTAATGACATAAAAAGATGCAATACACTAGTATCTCAAAAGTGACTCTCCAAATTATTAATCTGTTAAACTTTGTGGACCACGGAAGGCCCCGCCCACTTCATGATAAGTTATTTCAGTTGCATTATTTATTTATGGAGAGAGTTATTTTCAAATGAATGTATTTTTGAGTGTTGGAATCACTGCCACAGCATGTGCTGTGCCATATTTCACTCCTGCAAGGAGGCGCTGATAATCAAGTACCCCATGGGCCAAAGGTCAACGGTCGTGGGGGGCTCGCGAAGGTTAACCAAAGGGGTGAATCACCACAGAGCATCACAGGGAGCGAAGCAGTGGGATGAAAAACCAACAAGCGGATGAAAATAAACTCCTCCTCCGAACCAGATCAGGTTTTTTAATTTTTTTTTTTTAATGGAAGTAAAACAGGCTGTGGTAAATTTGGGATAAATGAAAAAGAAGGAAAGCATTTAGCTCCGAGGCCTCCAGCTCTGGCGGTCTGTCAAGTTTATTTAGCTATTTTGGTCCCTCTCAGCTGTCCCTTCTGTGCTCCTCTGGGAACTGGCTGCTGCCATCATCCTGCCAAGTAATCCCTGGGTAGATGATGGGGGGGCGGGGATGGGCGAAGGCAGACAGGTGGGAAAGTGTTGCGGTAATTGCCAGACACTCACCTTCGCAGGCAGAGGTGGACCAGAGCTCCAGCGGACTGATGGTCTGTGTCGAAACATGGAAAACTCTTAAAAAGTTAGAAAAAAAGAGAAGCCACTTGCACTTTTAAAGAGTTATTATGTACCACCTGCTGTATTATTCATATATTTAGAACAAATTTGTGCTCCATCAATAATTTTGCAGAGTAAAAGAACAATTAGAGTTAAACATATGGGCAACTTATCAACCTTTATATTAAAAAAAACACAAAAGTAAGATTTCTGACAATCTGCAGATAATCCACAGATCACTCCACTGCGCCTGAAATTCTAATACTGAAGGAAGGAGTCAAATGTTTACTCACAGAAACTCACTCTTTGTTTACAATTCTTGATTTTATATGAATGAAAAAGTGTTTTTTGTTTGATTGGCAAAGAGAAATATGATTTGAGGATGTTTTTGCGACGGTAGCAGCTACGTTTTTGGACTAATCCACCATTTATCCACCCGGGAGCTTCTTCATCTTGGGGAAATTCCTTCCGTTTGACTTTACAGCATGATTGTTTTATTCAAAATACACTGGAGCTGTGCACGTACAGGGTAAACGCCGCGTCGGTTAAGGGTATAGAATGCTTAGGTCTCCCTATGCGATATTGCAATGGACATCACAAACCAAAAATAAAGTCAACAAGCGAGTGGACGAGTGTCCAGCCATCCAGCAGATTTCTATGTCCTGAATGTCCTTATTAGTCCACGTGGGAGTGCAGACCTGCAGCGCGGTCCCTCAGCTATCAGGTTTACTTAATTCCAAGACTCCTGGTTCTATTTCTGACCTGATGTAAGGTGATACGTCATCCCGCCATTCTGTCTCCTTCACTTTGGCCATCGCTTCGACCTTAGCCATCTTTTCTCCCTCTCTCCCTCTCTTTTTATCCCCCATCCAAACTTGAGGCTGAGGCTAAAGTTAGATTGGCCGGCGCTGGTATATAAGCCCTCGGGGGCATCTGCACAACGCGGCTTCACACTCTCTTCTCCTTCTTGATCTTCCAAACCTCCATTCTCAAGCTCTCAAGATGGTGAGTAGTGATGTTTCCCACATCTCTGCTACCAGCAGGGGATTAAAACCCACCCTGGATTAACCTGACGCAGATTAGACTTATAGTTATCGTTATTTCGCTTTTGGACTTTTGTGTTTTTTCACCTCTGTGAGGGAGTTGTCAGGATGCTCGTTGCCATAGTTTTGTCCACGTCGCTAATCCGAATCTGAAAATTTCCGGTCGAGATTAGAATTCTTTTTCACGACATGACAGAGTTTAAAGGAAATTTTTAAAAAATCCTATTGTTTCCTCTTTTTTGGGGGGATAAACGTGTGACATTTTGGCTGAGGAGTAACCAGATTCTGGCTGCCAGCATCACCCCGTTTCCCGTTTACTCTCCAGGCACCAAAGAAGGCCAAGAGGAGGCAGGGAGGCGGAGATGGCGGCTCCTCCAACGTGTTCTCCATGTTTGAGCAGAGCCAGATTCAGGAGTACAAAGAGGTGAGCTTCATCACTCCGACAGTGATGCTCCATCACCTGGAGCCCAGGGTGCACCAGCATCACCCTGGACACACGTAAAACACCTCAGGTCCACAACCTCCACCTCCTGGTGCCAGAGACCAGTATTGGAGCGGAGCTGAGCGGCTCTTAGATCCATTTTCAGAGCAGTTGCTTATTTCCGTGTCCCCCCCCCCCCGATTCTCCCATGACAATTCGATAAGAGCAAGAATGGCATCAGGAGGAGCTCAGGCATTTCTGACACCATCTGAAGCTTCCCGGGTTCTCCTCTCCTCTGACCTCCCTCCAGCTGTCACTCAATCATCTCCTGGAGGCCGGAGGAACAAATGCGGAGGGAGGACACCGATGAAAGATCTTTAGCACTTGATGTTGCGCTGGTCTGCTCTGCTCACACCCACAGCTGCACATTTCAATGGTAATTGAATTTTCTCGTCTTGTGCACAAGGAGCCCTATTGAAGAGTTACTCACGGATAATTCTGAGGCATTTATACTTTCCCTGAGCATTTTTATGCTAATTTCTTCTTTGGAGGATTTTAAAAGAAAATAAAGGCATGACAGCAGTTTCTAATAATAAATATAGCATCTCTGCATTTAATTACAGACTTGTTGCTATGCAGATTCTGCATCAGAGGCAAAGGATTAGAAACATGTAGACCAAGTTTGTTCCCATATCCATCACGGGTTTTTTTTAAGTATTCTTCAGATTTATCTGCAATTTAATACTGTCTTAATGACTAATTACACTGCAACGGCTCCTGTTTTCATTTTCACAGCGCTAAATTGAACATATGCCAGATTTTTTTCAAGGTGTAAACGATAACAGCGCTTGTGTTGTCAAGGTGTCGTCGAGGGGGATGAGCTGTGAATAGAAGAAGCATTCCTGCTGTGTTAAGTGATACATGCTTCTTGAGTGCCTGTCAGGGGATGCATGCTATGAAGATTGGAGCAAACCTGGCACATCACCCTCCTGTTGGCAGCAAAGCAGCCACCAGGAAGGCAAAGTAATTTTTTTTTTTTAGGTGCAAAGACTCTGTAGGTGCGTAATAAGAAATAGTGAGATGGGGTGATGAAAGACATCTGCGACAGAGTTCAAGCGCTCAATCTTAAGTTTCAGAGATGCAATTGGGCCGCTTGAGGAGATCAGACAGCTGCCGTCTAATGATAGTTTCCCTGCATGTATGGACAGGCCGGATCACCCCAGAAGGCCACCACACATGCACCACCAATAAATAACACCTAACTTTCACGCAGGCTTTCACAATCATCGACCAGAACAGAGACGGCATCATCAGCAAAGATGACCTGAGGGACGTGCTGGCCTCCATGGGTGAGGGAGACATAAATCTGCCCTGCAGGAGTCGTCTTAGTCTGAGGCTTCACGCCTGAAACCAGTGTTTGCTCTGCTCAGGCCAGCTGAACGTGAAGAATGAGGAGCTGGAGGCCATGATCAAGGAGGCCAGCGGCCCCATCAACTTCACCGTCTTCCTCACCATGTTTGGAGAGAAGCTGAAGGGTGAGGATCGTCTTCCACCCGCATTTTAGTCAACATTCATATTGAATGTCTGGAAGGTTGTTTCTATTGATTTTTATAAGCTAATCTAATCGAACTCCTCATCAGGTGCTGACCCCGAGGACGTTATTCTTAGCGCATTCAAGGTCCTGGACCCCGAGGGTACAGGAAGCATCAAGAAGGAATTGTGAGCCCTCTTCTTGCTCTTGTTCTTCTTAATTCATTTACACATTTTTCTCCATCTGGGATCATTCAAATCTGTCTGTTTCTGTTTCTGTTTCCAGCCTCGAGGAGCTCTTGACCACTCAGTGTGACAGGTTCTCCAAGGAAGAGGTAAAACCGACGCGTGCCCACTGTCGTCTACCTGCAGCACAATCGTATTTGACACTTTCAGAATCAGTCTCACCACCCTGCCCGTCTGCCAAAACCTTATATATTTATTCCTCTCCTATAACACTTACTGTGCTTAACCTGAGCTCTTGATCATAAAAGTGTTCTTTTTCACTCTGGAGGAAGATATTTATAGCTGCAATAATGCGACCCCCCTCCATGGGCGCCGTGTTGCTTCACCATGTTCATCCAGTTTAGTGGAATAGGGAAAAGGATAAAGATAAATCAAACTTTTGCAATCAACATTTGCATTCTCACCGTTTCTCCCTCAGATTAAGAATATGTGGGCCGCCTTCCCCCCAGATGTTGCTGGCAACGTAGACTACAAGAACATCTGCTACGTCATCACACACGGAGAGGAGAAGGAGGAGTAAAGGAAGAGCAAGAAGACGTTAAAAGAATCCCTTTGCTATTGTTCCTTTCCCCGCCATTTCTTCCCTCCTCTTCCTCCTCCCCGCTCACCCGTGTGTGAACCGGTGTGCTCAGACCCGTCACACTGAGAATCAGTCGTCTGTTTGCTTATGAGCAACAGGGGGTGATTTTTCAATAAAATGATCCAGCATCATCATTTCCATCCTCACCCTTTTCTCTGAAACCTTCCCTTCAGCCTCCCTCTGTCTCCAGTTTGACCACAAGTCAGGACATCATTCCAAATTCTGAAGATGTCCTATTGGGTGGGGGGGTGGGGTTTGCAGGCCCGGGGGGAAGTTGCCTCCTGAAAGTGACGACAACTTTATTTTCTTTGAAAAGGGTTAAAAGTGGCAGAAGGATTGGAGGGAAAGGAGCAAAAGAAAACATTTGGTCTTTGATTTCTTTCCCTCCCTCCCTCTACCTGCAGATCAATCTTTTTTCCATAAGCTGTCTCGACTCCAGTGACTGGAGTCTTCCTCACTTTTCCTCTGTAACAAATAAAAGGGACAAACTGTGAATAAAATCTTTTTGTACTATCGAGTCTGTTCAGTTGGCTCTGTTGACTAGCGACACCCAGTGGAGAAGCTTCGCACCTGCATCCTCATGGAGAATTAAAGAGCAAGGAAAGCTCAAAGCTGCATTTGCTGCCAGCTTTTTACAAGAAAAAGATGTAAGTTTGGCAGATTGGAGAAAAACCTGGCTGCTAGCATGCCGTCACGTTGCTTGTTCACCTTTATTTGCAGAATAGTGCACACAAATTCCAAAACAATTGTGCATCTAAGCAGGAAGTGAGGAAGCAACATTTTAGCTGCTTCAAACACTGCCTGATTGTTTTTAAAAATGAGGAATTACTAACTCTCCTGCAAAATTCAACCACTATGACTGTTTTATTTCCATTTTCACACACTTCACGGTCCTACGCAGACTTTCACTTCGATTCTTTTGCATATTTGTGGCATCATATAAGACAAAAACACACCATGGTGATTTAATATATTATGGTTTATTATTCATCACAAATGTCATCATCAATTAAATACATCAGTTGTAAATCTTAAGGAATGAATTCAATTAGCTATGATTTTACCTCACTTTTGCCAGTGACATGTAAACTTAACACAGAGGCGACAGCATCGAGGGAGGGGGCAGAATCTGCGGGACTCGAGCTGATCTGACTCAAACGCAATCAAAAACAACAAGGTTAGGGATCGCTATGGAAATGCACAGAGGACCCGAAGACGTCACAGGTAGCAAAGGTTAAGTGCTCGTTCCGGGGGAGGGGGGCCATCACAAGTTGATCTTTTGAAACCCTCCGATCGGGGGTGGCTTTCATGAGCGAGGGCGTATTGCTCGTAGAATTAGTTGATCCTCTGAAGCACCTTGACAACAATCTTTCCATCACATCGCCAACAGTCAGAATTTGCATAGATGTGTTCACCTTATACCTCAGTAACTCTGCGTCGGTGCTGACGCACCGGAGCCAGAGTTCAGAGGCCAGTTTGTGACTTCAGGCTTCTAAAAGGCAGCCGGCAAGAGCTGAAAGGAGTGAGGAACCGTGAATACGGAGGCCATGTTGGCTACAAACACACACAAGTCCTTCTGATGCTTACGACAAAAACAGTACAGCTAAAGAGAGGTGTTTTTTTAAATATTCCGCCATCAAATGCATTTACATTAACTACCGCAGACTATTAATTGTATTCTGATGGGATTCAGTGCAGTTAAACGCATGTTTAAATATTTTATAATACATAACACTGAGTGTAAAGATTTTAGGGAATTAGTCCACAACTCAAAGAATTTAACACACAACATAGTGAGAAAAATGCAATTAAGAGCCCGGCTTACTCAAAGCTCCCAAAAAAATCACCTCATAATATATTATTATAGTTTCATTTCAGACCTTAAACTCCCAAATCTTCTGTCTGAGTCCCACATCCTGCCCACGCCTAATTCCACGCCGGTCTAATACTGCGCTTCCGTCAACCTGTGAGCCTTCAGATGCCCGAACCGACAACAACGGTAAACTTGAATAATAGCAGAGATACAGACAGGCGGTGTGAAAGCAGAGGACACGGCCTGCCAAGAAGAAAAACACAAGGTAAAGATGAAAAATAAAGCCTTAAATGATCTCCCTGCAACTACACGGTGTGTAGTCGACCATCGTTCCAGTCAACCAGGTGCCTGATAGAAAAATACTCAGATCCAAAATAATAATTCATAATATACTATATCTGATTAAATTAACCACTCTGTACATAAATATATAAGAGCATGAAGGTAAAAGATGAGAGGTTAATGCTACAGTGGCACCTCTAGTCAAGTGGGATCCTATGAGAGCTCAAGGCTGAGCAACGCTGTCCTTCTACACCGTCACTGCATGGGTGGAGCGGCCGACTTCTGTGGTGCTCTGACAAACATCACAAGTGCAAAAGCAAATTTCCTCCTTCATTCTCCGAAATCACATTCGCGTGGGTTAACGGGACCCGTCATGAAATTTGGCTAAGTTAGATGCATATTTAGGATTTGTTCACAAGAAAAGAAAAGAGAAAAAAAAGGGTCATTTGGTCTGTGGGACTTGTGAACCGTCGCTGTGAAGCCTCGCCAGTCCAAAAACTAGAGCCCGTAGATGAACTGAGCAGACCGCAACGCTTCCTGTGAGCTGCAGTCAGAGATGAAGCACGAATGACTCAAAAAACCCCCCAAAAAACAGCCACTAGCATGTGGCGTCCACTTAAAGGGTTGATTTTCTCCCTAGTTTGTTTGTGGACGTCTAGAAGCTTCCCCCACTCACGCTTTGACTGGGGGGGGGGAGAGAGAAATGAGGACAGAGCAGTAACACATGACACTAAACTACCAAGGCACACACTCACACAACATTTAGCGCCATAATAAATATCATCCTCAGCATGAGCAGATCTCCCGTCTCGTGCCTGCATTTGAACACTTGTTTTTTTTTTGTTTCCTTCCAGGATGGGACATTTGGAGTGCTAACGGGATCCTATGTGGACTGCAGATTTTTATTTACACACTCCATGACAACACAACTTCTTCTTCTTTTTTTTTTTTACTTCAACAAACTGTCGAGTCAATATCCTTCAAAGCATCGCCATCAAACGGATTAAAATAATAATAAAAAAAAAAGAATTATAAAAACTAAAAAATGTAAAAGGCTGTAATCTGTAATCCAGATTCACAGCCTGTGCTCCAGTTGAAAAAAGGAAATGTGTCCCGTCTTACTGAAAGAAAGCATCGAGGGATGAGCAAAAAGCCCCCTGAGGTGCTAAAAAGACCACCATGCAGCTTCCGCCACGGTCCCAGGAGTACAAAGGTGTTGAAATGAGAAAAGGGTTAATCACACTTTTTGTCCACGGGGATCTTTTGTTTCTTTTCTTTACCTCTTTTGTTCAGCGTCCCTTTTCATGATCCTGGAAAAAGGAGGTGAAAATCTAGGCCGAATCTTTCGCAGCTGTAGCTCCATTTTTTTCCTCGGCTTCTCCTCCCCCCCCTCCCTTGTCCTTCTTCTTCCCCCCTTTCTTCTTCTCCTTTTCTAGCCTCTCTTTCTCCTTCTTGATTCGCTCCTTTTCTGCCTTCTCCTTTTCCTTCTTTTCCTTCAGTTTTTTCTTCACGTCCTCCTTTTCCTTCTTCTTGTCCTCCTTGCTCCTCTTCTTCTTCTTCCCCTCCTCCTCCCCTGCAGGAGCATCGTCCACGGGGGCGGTCTCCTTCTTCGGGTCGGGCGGCGGGGGCAGCGGGGGCAGGGGGGCGTTGTTGGCGGTCGGTGAGGGGATGGTGGGGGTGATCTGCTCGGAGACGATCTTCGGGGTTGGGCTGAGGGCGTTGGCCGCCGGTGCTGCAGCAGCAGCAGCAGCAGCGGGCGCAGCGTCTGCGGGCGCTGGAGGCCCGTGCGCAGGAGCAGCCCCCGCCCGAATCAACGGGCTCTGAGGCGCCGGTGCCCTCTGACCTGTCGCCGGGGGAATGGGCGGCTTCTGGCTGGGGCCTCGCCCCTGGGTGGGCGTCATGGGGGGCGGCGAGTGCTGCAGTCTGGCGTCCACTCCTGACGGCCCCGAGAAGGAGCCCTTCTTTTGGGTTTGAAAAGGAGCCTTGGATTTGCGGAATCCAGGGAGGGAGAGGAGGCTGGAGGAGCTCCGGAGGGGTCCGGGGGGAGGCACTGAGCTCCCCAGGAAGGAGAAGCTGCCGCCAGAGCTGATGGCGGCCGCTCGGCGCTTGTACTCGTAGACGGCTCTCGTACCGTGGAGGCGGCGGCCTGGCTGGTGCGTGAGCGCCCCTCTGGATTCCCTCCACTTCCTCACCTGGACGGTGCACTCCCGCTCGATCAGCGCCTCGGTCACGGGGAGCGAGATAATCTGGACAGGACGGAGGAAGTGAGAACCACAGGGGGAAAAAGTGACTCACAAATGCCGAAGCTGAGTAAGAACGGAAAACGGGTTTTGTTTATGATCTAAAAAAAATAAAAAAATAAAAAAAGGAGAAGACGTACTTCCTGCACCAAAACATCCTCTCTGATGGCGTCAGGCGAGATGTTCCTCAGACGCTCCATGGTTTCATACATGCCCTGCACCTCCCGGAGTTTGTCCACAGAGCCCAGCATTTGTTTCAGCAGCACCAGGCCCACGCGGAAAACGATCTTCACCCCTACGAGCAGAGCCAAAGGTCAGGCCGCTGCATCACCTTCCAAACCTCGAGACGGCCTGACTTCAATTCAGCGACAAAAGGTAGGCGGTACCTTCACAGAAGAACATGTCCCACACACGCAGCACACAGGCCCACGGCAGCGTGCGCGAGAAGATGCACATGAACCACTCCGTCATGTAGAGAATCGGGTCGATCTTGAACTTCTTCAGGTGACGGTAGGCCATGGGACACGTGCGCCGTAACAGGGAGAAAAAGATCTCGCCGTCCAGCTGGATCGCTTCCTGTTTGGGGCGGGGGGGGGGAATTAACCAACGCGGCCAAAAAAAAAAAAAAAAGGTGAAAAAATGTAAATAAAAGTGGAAGCAAGCCAGACACGGGTTCCTCTGCTCACCAGTCCTGCGCTGTAGTAGCCAGGGAGGTACTTCTCACATATCTGAACCAGGCACCAGAAAGCTTGCTGTGGGACAGAATCGCATCCACACGTCAGCTCAAACAGGCTCCCCTTGACATTATGGGATGGTTTCCAGACGTGCCCCTCACCTCGGCAGGCATGTGCATGAGTAGCACTGCGGCCACTGGAGCCTGAGCCTGGCAGTATCCTTCATCCGGCCGGTAGACGGTGTAGGCCTTCAGGATCCGGAAGAGATCCTGTTGTCTGCAGGAACGCAGCGAGAACCTTTCCGTACTTTCATGGTGGCAATGAGGAATTACTAATTATGTCAAGTTAAACCCAGATAAAGCTGGATTTACCCATGGCCTCCACGAGCAGCAAACATCTCATGGAAGGGGAACTGTCTGTGGAGATCCTTCTCTATGATGTCCAACCATTTCGCTTCTCCCGGCTCTCTTTCCAGCTCCTGAAAAAAGGCAAACAAAATCACTGACATGAGCGCACGCAGCCTGTCTGCCGGTCTCCCAGCGTGTCATTAACTCGTGGCCGGTCCAGCCTCGACCCCCGCTGGTGTTGACACATTGTCTGGGACCGGACAGGCAGGATTACCGGTCCGTTAAGAGGCTTAACGCCACCGCCTCTGCACCCCTGGAGCGCAAAAACGCCCCATTTGGCCTCATCACAACTGTGCCCATAACGCGCTGGTTAAAAGACATCAGCTTCTCTTCCGCGCAGATCGATCTGTCCCGTTGTTGTACCTCAAACTTTCCAGGGTTGGCTTCGAGGAGCTCCTGGCTGTTGGACAGCAGCTGCCAGGCTCTGGCTCTGAGCGAGGACGGAATCCCCTTCCTGCACCGCAACTTCACCTGCACGAGCACAACAACACGGCGAGTTCAGCCACGACGCGGCGAGGGGGGCCGCGCGGACCCGGACGAACGCGTCGGCGTTTGTTATTACTTTCTGAAAGCGATGTTTGATCCATTTATCCCAGTGGCGGAACATGTCGAGCCATTTCACTTCCCTCTGTCGGGCAACTTCAACTCTGGTTTCCTTTTCGCTGCAACAATAAAAACACTCACTTTAGCAACATCCCAGCGAGCGGCTCAAAGGCGGGACATTAATAACGCCGGCCGGCCACGATGGGCCGCCAGTACCGCCGACAGAAAATCAATCACATGTTAATTATTCATTGGAGGGGGGGCAAATGGCTCATAGAAGAGGAGAATCTGGCAAAGCGAGGAAGAACGACGCTGAAGGCCGAGATCAGAGGGCCACACAGGCGACCACGGTGAGCTGCAGAAAAAATAACAACTCCCAGCATTCTCTGAGCGAGACCAAAGGGAAGTAAGGGATGGACGGATATGTTTAGAACAACAAAGAGTAGGAGGGCAGGAAAACTGGGTGAGACTAAAATAAAAAAAAGAGGAAGCCATCTTTGAGTTGTCATTTTTGCCTGCATGCTACGGGAAGCACAATGAATAAACCTGCCTCAGAGCAGAAGACGCGTCTCTGGTCGTTGATTATCTTGACATTTTTACATTTGAACACATGTTTTATCTGTAATTTCAGGTGATCTGAAGCACAGATCATGGGGGATAACTTTTTGACGCGCTGGTCACCAAAACTCACCAGCTTTCGCTGTACTGGCTCCCGCCCAGGAAGCCGTATTTATCGGTGCGCCTGATGGTCAGGCCGTTGATCTCCGAGTCTGAGCCTATAGAGCTGCCGTCGTCCCCGAGGCCAGACAGAGACTCCAGCGTCCCGGACATCAGGCTGGCCGACTCCAGGTAGCTCAGGGTGTCGGGGGCAGGCCGGGGGACGGGGAGCGGTACAGAATAGGCTGGCTCGTGGATCACCGGGACGGTGGGGCTGGAGTGCTCGACTCTGGTGGGGCTGAGGGGCAGATCTGCCTTGCTTGCGTCGTTGGGAGTGTCGGGCTGTGGAGAGTCTGGAGGCAGCTGAGTTTGAGGCTCTTGTGCTTGTTCAAGTGGTTGAGGTTTCTCTTCCTCAGCTGGTGCAGCTGTGTTAGAGGATTCTGGAGAACCAGATGTGGGCTTGGAAGTATTAATCAGTTGGGGTTGGTCCGCTGGACGTTGACCAAATTCCATACCAGGTCTTGGATTGTGGGTAACGTGCACATTAGGGTAGAGATTAGGGCCAGAATTTGGCCCAGGAGACGCTGGTTGCTCTTCGCTCTGAGTCGATGCATCGCTTGCCAGCAATGGGGTCTCTGTTTCAGAAGCCTGTGCTGGCTCACTGGGCCCCATCTCCTGCTTCATGAGATGAGCTCCAGGTTCTGAATATTTCACTGACGCCTCTCTGAGGGATGCAGGGTCATGTCCCAGAAATGTCATCTGAGTCTCGGCAGGGAGAGCGGGGGGAGTAGAAAACGACTGGAGACTGAAGGACACGTCCCCTGTGTGTGCCGCGGGAGAGTTCCCGCTCAGGGTGCTGTCGTTGCACAGGGAAGACTTGGCGATTGAATTCTCCCTGGTTGCCTCTGGAGCAGAGGTGATGGCAGCAGGGAGAGCCGCTGAGGATGCAGGGATGGATGGAGCTGCATGAGGATCACCCAGAGCGGGGGGTGATGGGGACAGGGTCGAGAGTTCGGCCATGATTTCACGATTATCTCTCCTTTGCAAATAGAAAAGGAAAATAATTGAGTGAGACTTATTTATTCAAATAGGCATATTGGCAGTTTAATAACAAATTACACTCGCTTATTTGCACAAAATTATTCTTTGTGTTTGAAAAAGGATGTCAAATCTATGTACAAATCTCCAGATTCAACAGAGAGAAGGGCTAGAAATTGTGCAAATGTGAGGGTGTATCCCCTATTAATTATATTATTTTTGACTTTTTGGTGCGACGCAAAGACGCGTTGATTAAAATCCATAAAAAAACAACGTCTCAATGAAGAAAGAAGCTTGTCATACATCGTGAAATTCTTAATAAAAAGGTGCTTTCATGCAAATCCTCCCGTCAAAACGAGAACCACACAGCTAATAGCTGTGGTGCTCCAATTCGATGTGATGAAATTAAACACCGGGATTTAACTATGCTGCAGAAACATTTGACAAATGCGTCCCAAACATGTTTGGCATCAACAAAGTTAATAAAATGATCCATCTCTTGTGCAGACGGAGCACAATTTTTATGAGAATAACGGCTGCAAAAAGTAGTCGGCTCCAGGCTAGCCGCTAATAACGTCAGCCACTTGGTTGTCATATCCTCCCCAGAGGCCTCTCCCAAAGCTACTCAACTTCCCGATTCAGCACACATTAGCAATGGTTTACTCATGCCAGCATTGGTCGCCAGCACCCTCCCTGCGGACAAGGCCGTGGCCGTGGCCGTGGCCGAGCAGCGTCCACGGCCTTGTCCACCCCGTGGCCCCGGTCAGCTACAAGTTAAAACTCTCAACTCACCCGGCGTGTCACTACGATCCTTCCGCCTGGAGAGCCAGGTGGTGCCTATCCGCACGTCTCCCCGCCACAGCTCCGGTTCAAAAACCTCCTCCGTGAAATGAAAACACGAACCGCTTAAGCGTGTAACGACCCGGGAGAGAGCACGTCCCGTAATCGGCAGACAAGCTAGCTAGCTAGCCAGCTAGCTAAGTCGGCTACTTTAGCTTATTTAGCCCTAGCGTACCTGCTAGCATTAGCCCCCGATACTGTTCTGTTCCTTAGCCTAGCTGTCCGGCTAAGTGGTCGATTATCGGCTACACATGCAGCTTCGCTGTGGCTGTTCTCCAGTTCAAATGACGCCCTAACGCAAACTCTTTGACCCGAACCAAAACCTTCTTTCTTTGTTTAATTTAAGCAGCCACCGCAGCGGGCGAACATCCAGCCATCGCAGCCTGCATTTCCTATTGACAGCTGCGTGCGTGTTCTCGCCGACGCAGTCCGGCGCGCGCACGCTACCGCGCACAGAGAAGATGTTAATAATACAGTAAATAAACTCCAGCATTAGATCTAAAGAACGAAAATAAAAGAAAATGCTTTGCTGTTTAAGATGTTCACTTATACTATATGCTCATAAATAAGTACATACAATACCAACATTTAGAAAAAATATATTTGTTTGCACACAATTTTTTTAAATGAAGAAGCGAAATGAGAAGATAAAGAAACAATTATCAGCTTGTCGATTATAATATATTGAGCTGTGCGATCCTTATGTCTGATTTTCACCGGTAGATGGCGCTATTTCATTTACTCTCTCCAGACTCGCTTTGAAGCTCTGCAGGTTTAGGATCAGTAAACAGATCCACACTAAACACTCACAGCAGTAAACCCTCCAATCACAAACCACTGCACTGCTGTTTAGGGTCCTGCTTTTCCTTTAGACCGGGATGGAATACTGGCCCTTCCACCCTGACTCACAGGGGCCGCTTCCTGGGTCGGGGCCCATCACAGACAAGGTGACATAAGTGTTGAGTCACCATTTTTCCTTCTCTTGCTGGTGCGCAGCTGTTTGAGGGAACTACCCTCGGATGTTACATAAGGGCAGGGTTTAACAAGCCTGAGGATGGGGATAGCCCCTTTAGTCTGGGGTAAGCCAATAATCGTTGCCATGGATACCCAACAAAACAGTCACAGACTGACTCAGCACTCGGGTCTCCAGGAGTTCAAAATATTGACTCCGACGAGTCTGGCACATTCTAACAAGTCAAATAAATCATTTCCCGAAAGAAAAAGCTGCTGTTTTAAGTGGAATATATCTCTTTATTAAAAACATTTAAAAATAACGGTAAATTCTGAACATTTCCTTACAAAATGTATTATTTAAAATTACGCAATATCAACAATATCAACATAAATTATGACCACATAGTTTTTCAAGCCTGCACATCTGTAGTAAATGCCTGCCAAAGTGCGTATAGATTTGTCAGAAATGACTAATGCTGTGAACAAATGGAAGAATGTTGATAATAAATCCACCAAATGCTTTTAATCGTGGTTTTTACTGCTAAGCTACGAGCGTTAGCTCTGCCTATCACGGCCGCAGCTAATGCTCCAACGCTAAATATCTCTTTGCTTCTGTTTGCTTTGTTTTGACACTGGAGGACAGATTCGTCCTTCGTCCACGCGGAGTCCATCCTTCATGTCAAAGGCCTTTGTCCTTATCCTGAGCGAACGAGTTGACCCACTCCTGCGTGCGCGCCTTGCACTGGTCCCAGCTGTAGAGAGGCCGGTACTGGAAGTGACGCGAGGCCTTGTCCGTGAGCACCGTGAAGGAGGTGCTCACGGTGGCGTAGGTGTAGCGGTTGAGCAACGGCGTGAAGGCGTAGACGGGGCTCAGTATCCAGCGGAGGACGTCGTTGACGATGGCCAGGAGCCACAGGACGAACACGGGGATGTGGACCCTCCGGAAGTTGAAGGTGGAGAGGAACTGCATGTTGAACTCCTCGTAGCTTTTGTAAGGCGAGTCGTCGTAGCAGTAGAAGGCTTCGCCGCCCAGCGTCTCCGGGCGCTCTCTCAGCGCTCTGGCTGCTAGCATGTGCATCCAGGCCACGTTACCTAAAACCAGACGCATTGTCGGTTGTGAAAGGAACCGAAAACCTCGACTGCAAGAAAGATTTCAGCATCAAAGCACCACAAGGAAAAGAAGAATTGTTCAGTGAGACACGACGTAACCGCGTTGCCCTGACTGGAGACTTTTGCATGTTGAGCTAAAGGGTTTCGTTGCGTCGCGCCTCAACTGAGCCACTGCAACACGCCACAGCAGCAGAGAAATCAACCATTCTAGTCGAAATACCGCAACCCTTCAATTTTAACACTTTTTCCACTTTAATTCAAAGGAAAATGTTAGTTTAGGTGGATCCAAGGTCACCAGGTTAAACATTAAACACGATGGCAACGTTGTGCTAAAGAGTCACCTCGATCCAGCGCTTTAAATGGCTGGCGAGTTTAAATGTTGGTGAGTTTAAATGTTGGTGTGTTATCTAGAAACTCTGCCAAGGGCAGTTTGAGCGACAGGAAGCTCTCTGCGGGTGGCAACGGTGCTTCTGCTTTTAGGCCGCCGGTAACTGTGACGTGTTTCTAGAATTGCGGAGGGCTGCTCTAGAAGCAGAGCGTTGCTAATCCAGGCTCGCGCTGCCGGAAGCCAAAGCAAACGCAAAGAGGGAAGGCTGCAGACCTGCAGACAGGCTGCAGGTGTGATGAAATCGCACGCGGGCCGACGCCGCTGCGGCGCCAGTCTCACCTACGTAGACCCGTCCGTGTTCGATGTGCTCTGGGACGCCGTGGACGACCACGCCTCCCCTCTGGACGCACTGCTTGTAGAAGTTCCTGATCAGCTCATCCCCGTCGCCGTAGACCCCCGTCGGCCTCAGGGCGCACGTGTACATGCGCTTGCCGCCCTGAACCTGCAAGGGGAAACAGACTTTTCAAAGTCGCACATCAAGGCCATTCCGCCGCTTCCTGAAGGGCGTTAGCCTTGCGTTGTGAATCATCGGTTACCTCAGAGCCGTTTGCCGACAGCACCATTTTTTCCGCCTTGGCTTTGGTTATGGGATAGGCCATGTTGTGGCAGATGTCATAAGGTGTGTCCTCGTTGCCTCTGAGGAGAAGGAGTCAAAAGGTCAGCAGAGTAAAGAGAGGGATTTTTCTTTTTTTCCAGCCATGTTCCTGAACGGAACGCGTTTGAGTAGAGCCAGGAAAAAACCACACAGCATGAAAACGAAGAGGAGGAGGAGGAGGAGAGGCAGAAGAGAGGACAAAAGGGCAAGAAAAACCTGTTTATATTTCACATAATTAAATAGCCAAAAAAATTTGAGACGAGCTGAAATAAAAAAAAAACTGTTTTCTATGAAGTCTGATGACGTCATTGTATTTGGCGGTTTTTCAGCACGCAGGTCTGAGTCACACCGCTTTATTTCTCCTTTGGTTGGACCTATACAGCAACAGTTTCTGTGCACGCTCGTGCCAGAACTGCCTCATTTGAAGCGCACAGAAAAAAACAGAACCCATCGGAATGTTGGAGAGGGCCAGAAGGGCTGTGGCCGAAACGGTGACTCATGGCAAGCTGGAGAAGCTGTCATTTCTTCTTCTTTGTTTTTGACCCACAAGTGGACTCTGACAGCCAGAAAGACACCCTGTGGGTGAAGTAATGGCTCCGTGGTGCAACCAAACACCCACCCAGGAACCTGGGAAATAGGACTGCACACCGTCTAAGCCAAAGGTTCCTCTCAGCGGAGAACTGGGTCATTTTACCAAAACAGTTTCATGTTTGACAACACAACAGGTGGTTCATGTAACGCGGCTTTATCTACGATTGCGTAACGCGGGTGGAGGCTTAATCACAACATTATTAGACATTCTTTCACTTTCTCCCATGTGGATGACGTCAGCACAGCTCCACGCAGGGGAACCGTGACGTAAGGTCAGAGGCCAAGGCCGCGCTCACCTGACAAAGTGATCCTTGTTGTCGTTGGGGCCGACCACGTGCATGCTGCTGGTGTAGATCAGGGACGGGACGCCGCACTCCACGCAGGCCCTGAGGACGTTCTCGGTTCCTGTGGACGGAGGAAAGTGTCATTTGGGAGACGGACGGTGCCCGTCTGGCCGACCGGTTCAGGCGAAAACCATCGAACGACCGCTTCATTGTCTTTGACACAAAAATCTGCTTAACTTTGCATCCTGGTTTTATTCATCAAAAGCAGCATCATTCCTCGGGGACAGACCGAGGAGGAGAACTCTTAAATTCCTGTAATGTTTCACAACTGCTGGAATTTAGACTCAGCCGCACTCTCCAAATGAGCCCAGCAGAGGGTTTCAACATCGATTTCATCCTTTGGAGGGAGGGAATGTAACCGTTGAGGCCTACGACCCACATTCAGATAGAGCCTCTTCTGTCCGTTTCAGGGATTAGCTGCTCGTACACCGTAAGAGGCAGCTGCCAGCGGCCGACTCTGGCAGACGGCCCAAATACCTTCCGTCCATTTGCAGAAGCCCTGCTCGCTATCAGGACCGCAACGGCTTCATTCCTTCGCTTCTGGACCAACCGCCTCTAATGCGACTGGTTTGGATCAAATTATTCCTTTGCCAACAGTCCTGAGTTTAAACAGGCAATGGCACGATCACCACGCCCAAGATACAGTAATTAGTGGCTCTTTTATAAAGCCTGATGCTATTTTTGCAACTATTTGGAGGTTTTGTGGGGTTAGGAAAACTATGCTGCAGATACAGGAGGAAAATGCTGCTTCGCGCAGTAAAAACCTGCTTGTAAATCTTGAATGAATTTGCCAACAGTGACATTTAAACAGTGTTTTTCTTTCGGGAACAGTCTCCGCCACAGCTGCACCGTTTAGTTGAACCTCACACAATCGCGTTGGTAAATATTTAAATCCCGAGCTGACCGAAGTCTTTGAAAATCCTCCAAAGCTGGAGCTCGTTTCCTCCGGTTTGTGGTTTTCTCGGAGGAAGGCGCTCGTAAATCGGGTTTTCTTCGCCCTCCCTGATGTTGCTCATCAGCCTCACCGTTGATATTGACGGAGTGGATGAGCGATTCTGGGATTCTGTGCCAGACGTCCACCAAGCTGGCCATGTGAACGATGACGTCAGCACCGCGGGAGGCCTCCAACACCCTGCTGTAGTCCGTGATGTCGCCCTGGATGACCTCCACCTTTGTTTTCTCTGAGAGGGACATAAGAAGACACGATCAGGACAGCACGTCGTGTTCCTGAGACGGAGCACGTTTCCTCATGGATCACTCATCTGTTTTAAAATGGATCACTCTTGAAGAGCATAAATTAACCCTGAGCCGTGGATGTGAAGGGCATTCCCCAAGGTCATCCCGGTGCTGATTATCGGAGCTCTTTCACTGCTGATAACAACGGTCCCACCCAGAAATGTAAAGGAGCTGGACTTTTGAACAAGTTGACGGAGCGCAGCTGAAGAAGGAATTATTTCCGACGCTTCCTGGCTTTCACACTCGCGTCCCCAGACCCGCAGAAGGCAGAGACCTTGAGGAGGGGAATTTAATCTGCATCCGACCAAGCGGGGCTGAAATGCCTCCTTCTTCTGGGCCTTCAACGGAAGCTGATATGGATCTCGCTGCTGAGTGTTGGCGAGTCTCTCCGTGGGCCTCAGATTGCACAGCAACAATAAACGATGAAGGATGAACAAAGCAGTTTTTCACTGAGGGGCCCGAGGCCTTTCTGACACCGACAGAAAAAAAATTGCTGCTGTTGACTGTTGTTACGTGTTTGCATAAAGATTAGCCCGGCTTATAATTAACTCGAGTCATGTTTTATTTATTTTTCCTTGCCTTTCATTAGCAAAGAGGATAAAACGACAGAAAACACAACACACCCATTCCCGGGCCAGATGAAGACAGGGTTATATATCCTGCTGCAGGATATATAAGGGAGTCCTGTCCTGGACCACAGCTGTCGTCTCTGCAGAGTGACCCGGACACCACGGGCCACACTGGGGAAATTAATGTCACACACTGGTTTTTTTTTCCATGTTGACTTCAGCTGATGAAGCACAGTTGAGCATGACGCAGAATTAGGTCCAGAAATGTGCCAAGTTTACGCAAATAAAAAGCATATTTCTAAAGAAGATTTCAATTTTCACGTATACGTTTTACTTTCCGAAATTAGTTTATAACTAAAGCCATGCAGTCGACCATCTTTGTGGCTATTTTCTCCCCATATTATAAAGGTGAAAATTAGATTAAAATGGTCGTGAAGGCAACATTTTCCGCGTCTCACCTGTGCTGAGTTCGTTTAACCTCGGGTCGGGACATTTGTCGAAGACCCGAATCTCCGTCACTTTGTCCTCCTTCTCCAGCAGAAGCCGGACCAGGTGTTTGCCCAGGAAGCCGGAGCCTCCGGTGATGAGGTAGACGAGACCCGGCTGGTTGTCGGACATGCTGCGGCGCTGCAGTGCGGTTCGAACCTGCTGTCACGGAAACTCGTCTGTCTGCCGGCTCGGAGTCCGTGAACGCAGCACAGCAGGCAACAGGCGCTGCAGAGCTGCTGCGGCTTTTTATACAAGTGCGTGGGATGCGCGTAACAGTCACGTGATGCAGCAAAGCTCCTTTAATAGTCCTTTTAAAAATGGTTTTACTATGATCAGACACCCCCCCACCACCACCAAAAAAACCCCAAAACAAACAAACAAAACAAAAAAATCCGTATTTTGCAGCTGTGTTTGCAACTCCAGACTACACAATAAGACCTGAACCAAAGATTTAAACTCTGAACTACTGACATGAAGACCCACATCTTCTCCCGGAGCCATGATCTGATAAAGTGTGAAACCTTTATTTCGTGCTTTTGCTGTTATGACTGGAAATATCTGAGGTTTGAGTGTTCATTTGTGGTTATTTAACAAATAAACTAACACACTGTGGTCCAGCACCAAAAATGGCTTATTAAATCTTCAGTTTCTCTTGGATATATCAGACAACTTCACAGTGAATAAAGTCAAGGCTGTTGTCATGACAACACATCTGGAAGGACATCCCGTCGTGTCCAGTTGCACGTCCTCTCTCCTGACTCAGAGGAAAACATCAAAAAACAAACAAGACGCCCTTCTCAAGAAGTGCAACAGGGCCAATCTGCTGGGAAAAAAAAACAAAAATAAATCACCTTAAACCACCGCTGGACCGGTTTGCAGGCTGGGTCAACATCTGCGTGTACATGCAGATGCTGACGCGCCGGGGTTGCAAACCGTCACCTTTGAAGTCTCCATGATTGCACATCAGGTTTTCGACACGTCAGGTTTCCTGAGGCAGGAAAAGTTGCATCGGCACAAATCTCAACTTCTGCGACTGAGGAAATCTTTGTAGTTGTTGTGAGGAGCAAGCGCCTTCCTGCTGAAGCACTTACCTGTATTTTTAGTTACAAAGAATCGCTGTTTTTATTTAAAAAATATTTTAATGCACCATTAATAAAGGGTTCAACTCATTAATACAAGAGAAATATTGCAAATAATATTAAAATAATCAAATTAAAAGGAAAAAACAATAAAAAAGAAATGAATGGAAGGTATGTACATGTTTCCTCCTCATGGAGAAAGGAAAAAGAACAACATATTTACAGCTGAAATCAGTGTGTTTCTACGAGAAACAAACACCTCTACAATATTTACACGTACTTTCTGCTATTTTTTTCCTTTCATCTTTTTGTCCTGTATTAAAAGGGGTCAGTTTGTAATGAAAAGCTTTCACTACAATATCAACGACGACAAAAAAAAAAAAGAAAAAACATATCTTACACAATTTTCCTCTTTGTGAGAACAAAACGAGCCAGAGGTTGGAAATGAACTTTAAACTTTGGACGGCCACAGTCGAGTGAGACAGAGACGACACGAGGGGGCATAAAACGCCAATCACAACCTTTCCTGCCACTCTGCAAACATTAAAAGGACAGCGTGGGGGTGTCAATGATTGACCCGCTCACGCATCCTGCAAGAGCCCGAGACAGGGCGGGAAAAAAGGTCTTTGTTGGGCTAAAACTCAGAAGGCGCCTTTTAAAACCATCTGCAGCACACAGACCCACAACGATTATTTCCACCGTTAACGCTTTAAATTGGGCAAGAAAAAAAAAACCTGGTAATTTCTGATTGGGGACAAACACTGAAGAAAGTGTTGAAGGAGCGAATGAACACTGAACCTCGCAGATGAAAAGTGTGCGCTCACGTTAAAAAAACCCCACAACATTTATCTACAAATTAACGTGTTTTCACGCTGGGATAAAATCAACAGCTTTGTCGGGTGTTTCCTCTCGGGAGGGCGACGCGCGGCGGGAATGAGAGGGGTCGCTGGGTTACGGGCCGCTCCAGACAGACGGCGGGCGACCGCGAGGCGCTGACTCAGCGAAACTCCTCCGCGTTGAGGCGTTAAAGAAACAGTCTGCACGACTGAGGACCAGAGTCACTGAAGCTGGTCGCCAGCGCGTTTAAAAACCCTGAAGTTGTCTGATATTTCTGTGCGTCGTCTGTGTGCAGATATTCACGCGTGGCTGAGCGCGCCTTCCTCCACACGTCGATGAGGAAACACACGTATCACAGCTGACTGGAGCTGCTGCTCGAATAAACTATCCCTTTTTTTACGAAAAACAAAAACAAAAACAACAAAACGCATTGGCCACGCCCTCTCTATCTGCACCGGCGGTAACACAACTCTTACGTGAAAGGTAAAAATGTGTATCAAAGTGCAAATGTGTAACGGGTGGTCGTGAGGACAGCTGAGGGGGGAGAAACGGGGTTGAGATCTGGGTTTGGCTGCCTGCCTGAGGGACTTCCTAGTTCAACGTCCCTCGGCAGTTCTCTGTTCCACACAGGCACGGAATCTTGTTCTCCTCCAGAGGGAATTTGTAGTCGTAGGTGATTTCTTCATTGACGGCGATGGCCTGCTTCGAGTAGATCACGATCTTCTTCTGGGACTCTATGGTGATCACCTTGGCATAACAGTTTGGCTGGAGGAGCAAAGGAAAGAGAGAGGGGTGAGCGGCGGTGGCGCGGGCGGGGCGCCGCGCCCGTGGTCGGTCACTCACAGTGCAGCAGTGGTTGATGAAGCGCGCCAGGTTGCCACACTTGGTGGCGTCTATGATGGTGTCGTGGTCCACCCTGAACAGGTAGCTGCTCCCGATGCCCTGCTGCGCGTACCGCTTCTCGCGATTGTCTGCCACCATCTGGTCACATGACACACAAAGCACTGTTCGCCAAAACCACCCACACACGTGGCGCACGGTTTCATCAAAAGCAGGGGGAGGGGGAGGGGGGCGTACCTGTCTGATGTTCTGGCCCACGTACTCGATGACCATTTCGTCGGCTGCAATGGGCTCCATGGCGAAAAGGCCCCACTCGTGGATCCTGCTGCGCCCGAACCGCAGCTTCTTCTTTCGGAACTACAAAGAAGACAAACGAAGGAAATTGGAAAAAGCTTTTTTTTTTTTTTTTTAACATTTAATAATAAAACCTTTGCTTGTATTCAGAACTGAATGACAGATGGATCTAACGACTTTGGGCTTTCGGTAGTGAGGCTTTAACCGACTGTACCTTGAGTTGATTGAGCTTCAGCAGGTCAGAGTCCATGACCGCCGTGGTTCCGATGACGGTGAGGAGGCGGCGCTGCTCTGAGCGTCTCTCTGATAACACCCGATTGGCTCCCTGACAAGATACAGAGAGCACAGAGTTTAATCGAGGGATCCAACCTTGCGTTATCGCGTGGCCTTCAGCACGGGAAGGTCGAGTGACCTTGAAGACGGGCAGCTACGCGTAAGGTCGGGCTGAAGGTCAAATAAATTTGCGGTGAATTAAGAAAATGTTGTAGGTGCATAAGCACAAAAATGTTCTGTGGATCTCAGCCCCACGTGTCCGACACCAGACAGAAGCGGTCGTTGACCTTCTGTCCCCAAGGTCGGCCGGTTAAGAGGCTAAAAAGTCCAACAGTAGCGCTCGCTTCTCAAAAATGACCGACAAATTACACTGGAGCCTGTAATAACACAATTCCAAGCATGCTTTAGGCTCCAGCTATACATATTTAAGAAGGTATGAGAGTTGGGCAGAACAGTTAAACCCACCAACACAGCTTAAGTCTGTTGCGTGCACAGTGAAAATAAGATCTCGCACAAGTGGAAACACATGACGCGGGCATGAAAGCGGCAGCTGTTTGCAAATGCGTGTTTCTACCAACTGCTCCACAACGACGCAACACGTGGCCATTGATGGACCTTCCTAATGAGAGCTCATACATAAACAATAAAAAAATCTGCTATGAAGGTCCAAAAGAGGAACACGATTGTTTGGGCAAATTCAAATTGATTAATTGCTGAAAAAGAAAGCAGGAATGGCTGGAAAAACTCAATAGCAGCTGAAGCAAAATGATGCCAAACACAAAATATTTAGCGGGTGAAGCTTTAGCCTACAGAAGAAATACTGGGGGCAAAAAAATGTGTATTAGGATCAACTGGAAATCAATCCTGATGTGGTACTGTGTGATATTTTAAGAATATCTTTTAGTCTAATGGTACAATTTTTCTTGCACATGATAATAAACGTAACATACACAATCCTGACACTGTATATAATGTCTTACCCTGCTAAATATAACAGCACATACCTCCACATGCCATTACTTGAGCTAATATTACACAAATGCTAAAATTAACTAAACCAAGCCCCAAAGCTTCATTGTAGATCATTCAAATTAAGGAATTCTCCATAAAAGAATAGGAAATTGTTGATGAATCCGTCAGATGTTTTCAGGAACAAATGTGATTGTGATTAGGAAAAGAACCATCACTGCTCCACACATCGACTCTGCCCTTCTGGAAACTTACAAATCTGCCAGAATCAGAACTACTGCGTGAATGTCCGTGCTTGGAGGAATTCCTGCCACGGAGATGTCAAACACCATAATTATCCATTTGTAAAGTCGATACTGAGCAACTCGTGGACTCCCTGATGGGTTTTCCAGAGAAACTCTTGAGGAGGATCATCTGAGAAGCTCTTTAGATTTACACCCTTAATTTCCCCACTTTGTGACAGACTTAAAAAAAAAAAATTAAATTAAAATGGCCTGAACCTCTCATGCTGCAAAAAAGTGTTAATCTGGTCACCATCTGGCTGCTGCTTCACACATTTCTTTTACGTGCAGTACATGCAAACTTCAGCTGCAAGACTTCTGACTCGCACTAACAGGAAGACTCATATTATTCCCATGTGCAGCCTATGAAAAAAATTCCGGGCAGAACCTGCTGATGGTCTCTCACACCCGTTTTAAAACTTGAGGAGTTAGGTCTTTTAAAGCTGTTGCGCCCCGACTGGAATACTCCTCCCCTCTCTGCACACTGTAGATGCGTTTAAAAAACTCTTGACTCATCTTTTTAATGAAGTTCTTAGTCGTACCAAACTGAATCAGTGTTGCTAAGATTATCTCTTACCTCATTTTATATTTGCATTTTTATTTCTATTTTTATCCCTGCTTCAACTTGTGTTTTATTATATTTTTATCTTTGTGAGAGCACTTTGTGACTACTGTTTGTGAAAAGTGCTATACAAATAAAGTTTACTGACTTACAGGCTTGTTAGCATGTTTTTGTGGTGGGAAAAGTGCTTACCGAGGTGTCAACGTTCTCCACCTCCCGTATGACCTGCTCGGGCAGGTCCAGGTCCAGATAGACGTCCTTCTCCTTGCGGCTGATGGCGTAGTAGCCCTCACTCCTGGCACACCCAGTAACATGCTCACGAAGCTGTCCGCCACCGTTCTTCTTCTTACGCCGAGGGTTTGGCAGATTGGTTAGTTCAGGTCAGAGGTCAAGGGAAACAGCAACATAAAAACTGTAACCTGGTGTCATGTTCGAGCACACGACGGGTTAAAGGACATATTCAGGTGGTTAATCTTAAGGATATCAGTGTGGGTGACCCAGTGAGTGTCATTGAGCCAATCCGAGGTGTGGTCGTCTTGTAGCAGCTTTTCATAAGTCCTCTTCAGCAACATCAAGTCCTCGCCATCCAGCCCAGAGTTCCAGATGTCGTACAGGATGGTCATCTCCTCGAACTCGCTGCGGTTGTCATACTTCAGAGCTGGTGGTTCTGGTGCTGGGACAGGTTTGGGCCATCTGTGGGATGTGGTTAGCCCTGCCTCCTGCAGAAAGAGGCGTTCGCTCTTCCTCAGCTCTTCAACGACCTCGTCCTCTGTGTCCGTGCTGGTCAGCTCTCCAGACTCCAGCTCTTCTACATCAACATCTTCCTCCAAATCCGAGTCCTGCACAGGAGCAGACAAATTGTTAGTGTTTTATTTAATGTTTGTTGTCTGTTGCACAGTAACAAATCTCTCTTCTTCCATGTGAAAATTATAAAAACTAAAAACTGGGATATTTTACCAAAGTAAATCATAATGGCTGGGTAAAAAAAACAACTCTGGTAACACATTCTTGCTTTCTAGTGTTTCCAGAAAGCAAGACAGTGTCATAATATGACGAAAGAGATTTAGAAGAAAGAGGAAGCCCCCCCACACACACACACACCTCTAGTTTCCGCTTCCTCTGTTTCTTGACCTGTGTTTCTTTCTGTTTTTTTGGGTGGAGGATTTCAAGGTTTTCTTTATCTTTTCGTCTACGCTTTTTACTAATGTCCTTTTCAAGCTCCAGATCCCTGCCAGCTGCGATCTTCCTTGATGATGGAGGGAGAGATGTGTCCTCTGACTCACACAGCACCCCTGCTGTGGGCAAGTTCTCTCCTGCATCTCCTCTAGATGGTACTGCCTCACCGATGACCTCCTCTGGTGCTTCAAGCACACCAGAAATAGTGTTGAGGTCTGCTGGGAGCAACACAGAGTCTTTGGAGGATGTCCTTTTGGTGGTGGTGGGTGCTGTGAGAACAGGTGGTTTGCAGTAGTTGTGCTCCATGAGGACAATCACACCCTCAGAACTTATGACCGAAGCAAGTGACTCGGGTGAGAAGAGACTCACTTCCATCTTCTGCTCTTCCGCCTCATCAGACGTCTCCGTCTCCTCTGAGTCCCCTGCATCAGGGTCCATTTTTAAGGCCACATCAGCCAACACTGACAGATCAGCAGTAGAAGCTGAGGCGAGCTGCAGGAGGCTCGACGCCCCCATTTGCTCTCTGAGTCTCAACCTCTGCTCGCTTTCGTCCTCATCCTCCTGCTCTCTGAGGGGGTGGCAGGAAGGAGCAGACAAGCTGGTTGTCCGAGGCCTGCCTCTGGACCGTTTGTTGACAGGAGGTGGAAGTGGAGCCTCCTCGAAGGCCATCCTGCACATGGATGCGTGGTCAAGGGGCAGGTTTTGCACGGTGCGGCACACCATAAGAGGAGGAGCAGAAGTTCTGGGGGAGTCTTTGGCCCGTTTCCCAGAAGGTTTGGCAGGGCTGGTCTGAGGAGAAACAACCTTTTTGGACTCATCAGCGTTTTGGTTTCGTCCCGGTGAGGGCACAATGAGGGCATTGCCTTCACCTGGTTTGGAGGCAAAGGGAAGCAGCTGAATGCTTTGAGTGGGACGAACTGGGGGGGAGAGGGCGGCAGAGGCAAGGGATTCCGTTGACCTGCCGGAAAGGGCAGGTTCACCCGGACCTTGGGGAGATGGCGACAGAGGAGCTGCCTGCAAAGTTTTACTGTCGTGTTCCGCTGTGGAGAACGAGACCGTCTTCCTGCGTTTCTTGAGAGGAGGGACGAGAACGACAGGGGACGATGGGCGTGGGTACGGGGGCGATGACGGTCGCTTGGGAGGTGCTGTTGTTGTCTCTGCTTTGCCGCTTCTTGCCTCATCTGTGAGCGAGAGGTGACTCAATCAGAATAGAATGTGATTAACAAGCTTTTCCAAAACAACAGTCTTACTGATGTGGCAGAAAGCAACTGTTGAAAAGAACTGATGTTGAAGTTATCTGTTACTATGATTAACATCAAAGTATAATATGAATCTGCAGTATATAAAAACTTAAATTTACTTAAGCAAAATTAATTTGTATTTTGCACTTAATATAGATTTTGGACAGACCTGTTTTGACCCCAGCCAGAGAACCGGAGGAGAGCTTTTCTCTGAGGGGAAAAAAAGAAAAAGCACTGAAAGAGCAATACTGCCACCAGAACAGTGTAAATGATGGTGTAATATGCTGGAACAAAAACATGAAATGAAAGCAAATCCTCATACCTGTCAGTCGTGCTGTCCATAGTGGACTCATCCATGCTGTCCACACTCTCAGCTCTCTCTCCTTCCTCTTCATCTTCAGATGATGATGATGATGAAGACTCTGAAGAGGAAGAGCCCTCAGAAGATGAAGAGAGGCTCTCGTCATCACTTTCAGCACTGAGGGCATCTAAAAAAGAAATAAATTCTTCATTACTGACTGATTTACTGTTATAGGGATGAATAATAACATTAGAGGTTTTGATTTACCATCAGAGTCTTTGTCACTCCCCTCCTCTTCCTCATCCTGCAAACAAAAAGGCCAGAGTAGAAACAATCTTGCACTAAATGCTGCCATCTAGCGACCACGACGCGTAGAAGCAGAGTCAAAATTACCAAAAAAATGCAAACTGAATTTGCAAACATTTGGGCATCTTGCTAAACAGAAACAAGAATCTTATCTTATTAGTCATTTGTGAAAATAATTTAACTTTTTTGGGGTTTTTATCCTGTTTCTGTTGTCTCTGTGAAAACACACACACACACACCTTTTCCGATGAAGAGCCATCTGATGTTTCCTCGCCCTCACTACCAAGCTCCCAAGGCTTCCTACTCCTCGGCTTCTTTTTCCTCCTCTTGATGGCCATTGCTGCTCCCCGTCTGTCTGCCTCAGGCCTTCTCCCCTCTGCAGCTGGAAACAGGTCACCAGTTTACAGGTTAAACAGGGTAAAGCATGAAACACCATTCTAACACGTTTCATCTTCAGCAGAGCTAACCCTCATCATCCTCATCTGGTGGGGTTGAAGGTCGCGGCCTTTTCATGTCTCCCTCTTCAAGGTCCAGAGGATCTTTCCTTTTCACCTGAAAAACATAGGGGAGCAACTTCAAAAGGCCAATCTAAACAGAACCACAAAATTGAAAATCCATACAGGAATTATTTATTAATCAACACTGTAGAACTGCTCACCTTAGTGAAACAATACAATATAATTATAGCGTATTAACATATCTACAGTTTAAATGTGAGGTCATTATATTCAGGCAGTATCAATTATAATGGTAGGTAAAAACAACACAACTGTTAGATGTAAACCTTCTGAAATACAACTAAAGTGGCAGCTTGACACGTTTACCTTAAATGACGGTAATCGCAGCGCTCCTCGGAGAGAAAATCCCTCCATCCCGCCACTCTTGGCCCAATCCAAAAGAGACATGAGAGGCTCCCGAGGTCGGCTGACTTTTTCCTCCTTCTTCTCATCGTCTCGTAAGGCGGAGACTCCCCTAACCATTGTCTGGAAAGGCTGCGGGGACATTTTTTTTAACATTTTAATTTTAAAACGATCCTGATAGTGTGTCTAAAACAAATAATTTTAAAGAGCACAGCAGCACTAAGTTGATGTTGAGGTTAGTCTGCCTCACCTTGGCCTTTGTCTCTTTCCTTTCCCACCACTCATCAAAAGTTGCAAAGGCAACATTCTCCACCATTTTGCGATTAAGGTCCCTCTGCATGATGTTCTTCATTTCCTGGATGAGAGCGGCCAGGGCCATCTGCACCGTGGCTTCGTGTGGATTGTCGGCCAGCAGGGGCAGTTCCTCTCCTGGAGCCCTGTACTCGCCCCCCTCGTCGGGGAGCACAGTGCCATACCCAGGCGGGGGCATGTAAGAAGCGTAGTGTGGTGGTAAGACATGTGGAGGCCAGCCAGTATGGGGAGGTGGGATGCCATGGTGTGGATGAGGTGGTATTTGAGTACTGTGTGGGTCGGGGTAGGGGTAAGGCATGTGAGGAGGCATGTAGCGATGGTCTTGGTCATAATGAGAGCCTGCGCCGCTTCCCTCTTGGTCCATGTAGGGGTGGTGTGCATGTGGCGGTGGCATAGAGTGTAAATGGTAGGAGGAGTAGTCTGCAGTGGCGGCTTCGCCTGGGCCTGGGGTGCTGTTGGTCGATGACATGCGCATTTGATGAAGGCGGCTCAGCATGTGGGTCTGCATTTGGAAGGACATGGGCGTCCCACCACTGTACTGGTTCATCAGCTCCATGGAGGAGGCGTAGTCATACATTTGGTGGGGTATCGGAGGAGGGTACTCGGGGTGCAGCTCCATGTGAGGCAGAGGAGGAATCCCTGGAGGAGGTGGGGGCTGGAGGGAGTAACCAGGCGGAGGTGGAGGAGGCAAATGAGGAGGGTAAGAAGGCATTGCGGGATGCATGGACGTCCCAAAGTGCTGCGAAGAATCAGAAATCGGTGGGGGCGAAGATGAGGGATCCGTCGTCTGGGATGGTATAGCTGCCTGGGATGAAGAGGGTGAGGAACCTGCCGAGGGCTGGTGGCTGGTGGTTATGGCAGTCTCTCCTTCGTCATCAGAGATCTCCATGTCTTCTCCAGAAGAATGAGGGGAGGACTGAAAGACAGCGGCGTACTCAATTTTAATTAAATAAGAAAAGTTAAAAATTATGGTAATTACTGCTGTCATAAACATCAATAGCGGCTCAAAAAAGGTCAGCGTACATAACAGTTAGAGAAGTCGGTTCTTTCAAAACTGCCAAAGATCTGCCTGTTATTTGTTTTTTTGTATTGGCAATATTTTAAGCAAATAAATGGAATTGAATTACCTGACTCTTGCCGTTGTACGGTGGTGTGTGCGCTCCTGCCAGGCTCGGTGTGTCAACGGAACTGGCCTTTGGAGAATCCTCTTTAAGAGCCACAGACCCAGGGAGGACAGCCTGAGACTCAGACTCCTCTGGGAGCAGGACATCGGTAGAAAAGGTGGAGGAGGACGCCGCAGTTGCAGTAAGAACAGAGGGACTCTTCCTACCTTCTCCATCCTTGCCCTGATTCTTCCCTCTGTGACCGTCTTTGTCTCTCTCCCCCTTCCTCCTCTGCTCCTTTTCTCCAACTTCTCCTTCTTCACTGCCAACTTGTTTCTGTCCCGTTCCATCACCTGACCCGACCCGTCGCTCTCGTCCATCTCCACGTAAGCCTCGAAGCCTCTCCTCTTTGCGATCTTCCTCATCTTCCTCATCAGAGGCGAGGAAAGAAAATTTAGCCTTTTGTTCTTTTAAGAGCATCTCGATGCGAGAGTCAAGGCTGCCACTGTGGTAGACAAACGGTAAGCTCTCATTGGTGGAATCTGGCTCTGGGGAGGAAGAGTCACGTTGAGCAGGAAGTGGAGAATTCGAGGCGGAGGGAAGATGATGTGGAAGAGAGGTAGAGGACGGGGAGTTGGAGGAGGAAGCGACAGATATATGGGGTGGAGAGGAAGGCGGGGGTGTCTTTGGCGGTGCAGGAGGAGTGCTGGGACGGCGTTTCGGTTTTGTCCACTGCTCGCTCTGGGTTGCACTGTCTTGGTTGAAGTCCGCCGTCCCAAGTGTCTCGGCTACAGCTGCTGCAATGACTGACGCTGGTGGGAGAGGAGGCGGGGGTGGAGGAGGTGGGGGCAGAGCACTGTGATGACCAGATTTATCAGTGCTTACTGGCGGTAGAGGGCCTCTCTCTGCTGAGTTGGTGCCCCCTACATGGCTCGAAACATCCACTCCCTGAGAAAGGGCTGGTGCAGGCTCTTTGGAAGATGAGTGCGTGGAGTATGACGAGGGCGGAGGAGACATGCTGTTCGATGAAGAGCGGTAAGAGTTTGAATTGTGTCTGGGGTCAGAGCTGTTGGAGTAGTCACTGTCTCTGTCCCTGTCTCGATCTCTGTCCCTGTCTCTGTCCCGGTCCCTGTCCCGATCTCTTTCCCTGTCCCGGTCCCTGTCATGGCTGCTTCTCCTGCGGCTGCTGCTGCTGCCATGGTGGTTATGAGAGTGGTGGTGGTTACGATGTCTGTGGTGGCTGTGTTCACCAGATCGGGAGCCCAAGCTGTCCCGTCTGTAGCCCCTTTCTTCCCTGCGATCCGAGTGGTGATGGGAATGATGGGAATGGTACTTAGAAGAAGAGTTCATGTCTTGCTGGTGATGGTAAGACAACCTTCTAGAGCCAATACCCCCAGAACTGTAGCGCCCCCCAGGTTCTCTGTCACGTTCCCAGTCTCTGTCTGACATAAGGGGCTGGTCGTACTGGTTGGAGAGAGGCGGTGGGGGCATGGGGGAGTGGTGTGCGATGTGTGGCCCAGGACCTACAAAGTTGGGGTATGGGGGGAAGCATGGTGGCTCACTGGGACGGTATGATGGAGTTGGTGGGTACATGGGCCGACCTCGGTGATACACTGAAGGTTCCTGTGCATCTTCAGAGTAGCGAGACACTTTGTACCCTCCAACTGTAGATGAGACTGCGGAAGATGAGGAGGAGGAAGGTAGCATGTCCTGAGGTGGGTAACCACTGCCCAAAGTGCCACTGTTGTAACCAGGATGCCTACAAAACACAAATGAAGCCACTTTTAAAAAACTAACAGTAAAAGATTGCAGGCAAAATCTAATAAAATTAATTAAAAATAAATAAATAAAAAAAATAAATATTCTTAAAAAAAAATCTTGAGCCGGAATTACCAACCATTATTCGACCACTGAGATAGCAGATGAAATCGAGTCACTACAAAAACAAAAGCTAAAGCTCACTATAACCGTTTTGTCAAAATCCGAGATTCGGAAGATTAAAAATTCGGACTAAATAAGCAGATCAAACGATTCGAAAGATCAAAGACTCAGATCAAATAGTCAGACCAAGAGTAAGACCAAAGGAGCAGAATCAAAGGGCAAGGGGCTTTGGTGCAAGTCAGCATAGTGTAGCCAAGTAAGACCTGACCTCAAAAACTTCACAACCACAGCTCCTGATCAACCAGAAGACGCAACTTGTTTTCGACCTATTCCTGTTTCTAAACCCATTACTTCAATTAAAATTGGAAACGAGAGGAAATTAGTTGTTCCTTTGCATCCTTTGACGATTGATCAAGCAGTTTTTCAAGTTTGGGCAGAGTTGTGGTCAGAAAAACGCACATAACTTGACACATACAGATGTGTAATTTGGACAATTTTCCTCAATAAATAACAAAATATACTTTTATACTTTCTCTATACACCTTTCTACTCGTGCAAAAAACAACACTATAAACTGTAAACATTAACCTGCCACCGGTGTAGCCTGAATCTTGGGAAAAGGGAGTTCCAGATCTGGAGCTGTAAGGTGTTCCGCCACCTCCCTGAGATGACACAGACGAGCCTGTAATAGGGGGTGTGGGTGTGTCCAGACGCTGGTCGCTGTAACCAGTATCCCCAGAACAAGGTGTAGCATTTCCTGTCGAGAGGGATTGGACACCCGCCGCCAAAACAGCAAGCTCACTGGAGAGCCTACGCCGGATGTCTGATGACTGCAGCAAAAAGAGATAAACAGAATGTTGTACGAGTTTAGTGGTGCTGGATTTTAATTAAAATGTGATATAACTCCAGAAATGACAAAGCACATTAATGCCGTAAGACATCAATTTAATTCTGAAACAGTACCGTGTCAGGTGTTGGCTGCGTTGGGGTCTGAGGCTGGACGCTGTCTGCCAAGGCTTTGCCTCCCAAGGGCACCGTTTGAGGAGTGTAAGACCCATTTACTATCAGGTCATAATATTTCTGCCTCTGTTGCCCTGGGTGAAATAGAAACAATGGGAAAATATGTGTTAACATTATTTACATTGTCAATAATATAAGCCTACTCTCTGTTTGTACATTTGGTACCTCATGAGTGTTTATATTAATTGGCTTTAAAGGTAGTTTTATTTAGTATAGTTATGGTAGCTTTGTTTATTATTTTGCAGCACCGTGGGTCCGAGAGGACTGAAATTTCATCTACGCTGTCGCGCGTGTATAGCATATTTGACAATAAAGTTGACTTGACTTGGTGACAAGGACAATGTATCAAAAAAGGTCAAAGTCAAATGTTACATATTTACACTGCTTTAAGACCACAACTGCAAAGAAATGTTTCTGAAATTTTCTGACCATATTTTTTACATCAAAATCATTTGATGAAAATACAGCAAAGTTGCATAGATATCTTACCTTTAATATCAAGCTGAGCATGAATGATGTTACCCATTACCGAAGTATTGTGCAGGTGTTTGACCGTGTCCTTGGCACCTCTGGTGCTGGTAAACAACACCCTAGCCAAGCCCAAGTGCTTTTTGGTCTTGGGGTGAAACAAAATTTCCATCTCTTCCACCTCCCCAAACTTGGCACACATGTCTGCCAGGAAGGGTTCTTTAATGTTGTCATTGAGTCTAGCGAATGTCACCTCCTTGAGAGGAATAGGGCCCACATAAAACTCATCAAGCTGTCAAAGAGAAATAAAATGATAAATATATTTAACAGATAGAAATGCTATTTTGCAGGAGGATACAATTTTCTAGTGATTCTTACCTTAAATTTTGGCACTGGCAAGGATAATTCTGCATACCTGGACCATAACCTCCGTGGTCTAGGATCCCGCAATTCACCCACAGGAGGAAATCCAGAGTCCTGAAATATTGTAAAAACTGTAGCCCAAAAACTTTTTTTTGGGAAGTAAATTAGCAAGCTTTAAAGAACATGGAATTGACCTTACTGGGACACTGAAATGCACTCCATCATATCTGTAGATTTTCTGGGAGACCCGGCGAATGATTGGGTCCTGGACAAGTTTGTAGCTCTTCCACTGCAAACTGACAGCTTTTTGTGTTTCTGCCCCACCGTCTGGATCCATCCTACAACTGAGATTAACAACAAAACCATCAATGAATGGGAACAAACGTCTTCAGAAGCATGCCACCACACAGCGCAGTTTGAGACATGACCTGTTTTAAGAGAATTATTGATCAGAAATGCTGCTGTGATGACGGCAAAAACTAAGATAGTACTGGCCGCTTGCGCTAACCTCACTGTATAGGAACAAAACAACGACCTGCGTCACACCACCAAGCCAGACAAAAACTTTACTTATTACTTATCATTATTGCTTTGGAAGTGCCTAGAAAATAAAAAGTAATGATAATAAGAAAGATGCACACAGCGTTAACCAAAATGCTGCGGCTTGTCAAAACAATGAGCAGTGTTACGTCACTGACCAATTAGTTCGGATAGCAACTTGCTAGCTGCACCAAGAGAAAACAAACACACCGTTCCCGAGCAATTCAAGATAGCTGCGTTTTGACTCCAATCTCTTCTATGTGAACGTTGTATATGTTAGGTCAAGGATCATGATAGACAAAGTAAAAAATAATAAAGGCTGTGTATTCTTGCTTTAGCTATTGCAAGTTAACGCAGCCGTTGGCTAATGCTAACTAGCGTAAGCATCGTATTAGCAGTTCGAGTCTAAGTTTACCGACACTCCGCCCGAGTAAGCGCCATTAATCAATTCCATATATATTGTGCATTCTGATTTGCAAATTTAGGGACTTGCTGTGTTTCCAATTCGCCCACAATTAAACCCCACCTCTACAAAACCTACTGCCCGCTCATCCGAAAGTAGCAACCCGCCGCTCAAGTGTAGGCAGCTACAGCCAGGCCCGGGAGACGAACAAGAAAAACACAGACTCCTTCACAGAAAACAGACATCTCCGACTCTGCACTTACGCAAATTTGGCGAGTCAAATCGGTGCCGCTACCATCCCGACATTTAGACGATTCAGTAACAAGCTTTTCTTCTCGCCAAAGCCACTGTTTTCGTTTAGAAATGCCTATATTGTTAAGAGAGCCGCCATCGCGTAACCAACCTGAAAACCTCGCCTGTTCTCCATCAGCGTACGCGAATGCAGGCTACTATTTCCGACTAGCAGTTTCTCCAGAAGCGTAAACGAAATTTTTTTTTTTATCACAACTCGCATTTTGGATCTATAAAATTAAAATGAGTAAGTAATAAAGTGCAATTCAATAAAATGACAGACTAAATACTTTCAAGTGTCATTATTTTATTTACTTAAAAGTACGTTTGAATCTGCGTTTTCAAACCCAACCTCAAAAAAGTACAAATTATGAACACAAAAACTGACATTGCGTCCTCTAGAGGTTAATCAGAGAATGACACTGCAATCCGCAGTTGACAGTCTAAAACCAATAAAAAGACCACTCAAGATTTAATTAAGCACTTGTGCCTTGCACAAATCCTTCAGTACCTAATTTATAAAAAACTTTCATTTTTGCATTTGAAGCTGCAGCAACTTCTTGTGCATATCAAGAAATTATACTTAAGATGGTGTGTGATCTCATACAGCAAACCTTCATTCTGCATTCACACTGTCTTTGCCTTTCAGGTTATCTATATACTGTATTTTATTTAAAATTCAATATTTTGGTACACTACAGTTGCATATTTATTCAATTTACTTCAGTTCAAAACGTTAAAATGCAAATCATGATATAATCAATATAAAATTTATGGATGCTGCCATTTGAGGTCCTCAGCCAGAGCAGCACAACTAAATTTAGCCTGGACTTAGATGGTATGTCAAAGTTAAAATTAACCTCACCCAGTTTGGTCCCACTTTCACTCTTTGCTGCACGTCTGACAAACGGGTTTAAATGTGCTAAACTCCACCACACCCAGCATCCGTCACAATTTCCCATTTAATTAAAAAAATCTTTTTGCATCATCTTATAATTAAAAGCACTCAACAAACTTGTCCAACAGGCTCCAGTGCATTTTATTATATTTGCTCAGATCTTCGTGAGAAACAGGCTGCAAAAAACAAACTCAAAGCAGATATAATCGATCATACAATTAATAACAAACAAATCCTTTATTATTATTATCACAAGTTCCATTCATTTAAAAATGTGTCTGAATAACAAAACATTGTGTTTCTGTCCAAATGTAAAAGGCTCACTGAGCCACTCAGGTTTTTCATGCTCAGATCCGTAGAAAATTGGTACGAGATGTGGCTACAAAGCGGTACTTCTCTGACATGACAGGTCACTCTCAATAAATTAGCTTCGCCACACCATCATCAAACATCAGAGGCAGTTAAGATACACACACCCAGAGGCACAGATGTGTTTGCAGCTGAACCGGCTGTGGAAACGAGCTGAAAAAAACATTTGAACTGAGCATCACTGGCATCATCCGGATTCCAAAAATGTTAAGATGCTGTGGAAGCTGCAGCGGAAAGGTCACAAATGCAGTTTTATCGATCGATATCGTCAGCGAGTGCAGGCTCAAGGTGCTTCCCATGAGCAACGATGAAGACACGGCGTGCAACGTGGCTGGAAAGGGTCGCTGTCATGTGGATCGGTTCCCTTCTTCACAGGCAGATTTCGCACAGCATTCAAACATTTTTTCAAACTGGGACGTTCACATCGCTTTCACTTTGATCTGCTTCATCTTCATCTGCTTCTTCTCCATCTTCTTTTGCTCCCGTCGCTGAGCTGCCTCCTAAAAACACAGCAGAAGCGTGGTTTCACCCTCAGCTGCTCCATGTTTGCCAAACAGGCTCATTCTCATTCAAGACCATGGTCCCATATCAGACCTCCATACGACGCTGCCTCTCTGGGTCCTCCTCATTCATGATCCTCTCTTTCTCAGCCCTCTTCTTCTCCTCCCGGCGGGTCTGGGCCGCCTCCTGGCGCTGAGCGTGCGTCTGTTTCAGGAAGTTCTCCTCCACGCGAGCTCGGTTCCTGTCGGCCTTCTGTTTGCCCTGAACGCAGAGAGGATAAAATAAAGATGCTGCCACACCTTCGAATTATGGAAGAAAGAGGAAGAGGAAATGAGGTGTCTTTCATACGTGACGCTGAGGGCTGCTCACCTCTCTGTTGAGACGGAGCTTCTTGACTTTATCGATGCTGTAGATCACCATGTTCATGAGGGGGAGCAGAGAGTCCATGTCCTTGGGAGACGTGTTGCCCATGCCGGGCACTACACACAAAAACCAGTCGCACATTTAACTCCGTAGGGGCGTGAGGTCGGATTTACAGAGAGACGGTGGGAATAGTCACCATTAAATGTAAACAGCAGCGTCTTCTTGGTCTCAGGCAGCTTTAAGGGCTGACCCTCTCTGGAAAATAAGATTTGGATACGAGTAAATCCTCAGCATGATTGGCATGTAAAGACGTAAAAAGAAGAATCTCTTACTCTTGCATAACTTTTGGACCAGAAAATTGGTCCGAAAAATGGATGGACTCAATCTTGTCAGCATGGTTTGTGACATAATGCACCATCTAAAGAAATAAGCAGAAACACAAAAGGTCGGTTTCGGTCTGAGATTATGATCATTCTGCTGGAATACTGTTTTATATCATCGTTGTACTTCACCTTGTTGTCCATCACTCCATCTGTCACCTCTCCCATCTCACTCAGAATAGCCAGAGAGTCAGGGAGGCCGTATTTGGACCCGGACTTCGGCTTATCCCCGCAGAACTCGCTCTACAGGTGAACCAAAAAACACCACTGCATCACAAAAGTGACCTGAACCTGCATGCATGACCTGGGTGCACGTTCTTCAGCATATTTACCAGGTCCTGCATCTCCTTCTGCAGCCTGGCCATGGCCTTCTTAGTACCAACCGCAAACACAAAAGTGTCCATGTCGTCATCGTTGAGAGTCACTTTGATTTGCTACAGACCGAAGGAAGGAGCCATTTTAACATCATTATTCAGATTCCACATGAGGCATCAGAAGAGCTAATAAATAAATAAATAAATAAATCACTGCTGCTCATGATAAACCTTAAATGTAACTTAAAAGTGACTGATATGAAAATATTACAGTTTGTTATTAGTTTACGTACCACTTGATCACAGGTGGGCCGCATCATCCTGGCCAGAACATTGAGGAGGTCCTGCCTCTTCAGGAACTAGAAGAAGCAGCAGCGTAAGGGCGGATGTTTTAATCCACACGCCACCGTCCATGAAGCGTGGCGTCCTTACCTTGAGTTGGATGAGCATGCCTTCGCAGCACACGCGTCCAGAGCACCACAGGTTATAGATGTGTTCGTTTTCCTGATTCAGCTTCCCAGTGCTCACAGCTTCTTTACTGGTGCCATCATCGCCTGCGGACACGAGTTAAACATGCCAACACTCTTCTATCAGATACTTTCTTTTGGTGTTTTGCAGTGTTACGGGTTTATCTGATTCCTTTTGTTTAAATAATCCGTTTAAGAGCTGGAAGGACTCACCCACGAGCGCAAAGTTGCTCTCTAAAAGTTCCCTGTGTGAGTTGAACCAGGTCTGAGCGAGCCGACTGTTCTTGTTCTTGCCAATAATGTAGTTCATGATGTACGCCAGCAGGCCCGTCACCATCAGGATCTCCATGTAATAACTCTCCCAGCTGTTCTGCAGATGAGCAGGAACCTGCAAAGGCCCAGCAAAGTCAGAAGGATAACGGTGTTTATGGATATCCGTGAGGAGAACGGGACAGTTGCCGAGTTCTGGATATTTCCTGCAGGCATTTGATTTGGGATGAGTTCATGTGAGGAAATGTGGCTCAGTTTGGTCCATGGCAGAAGATGGTGTGCAGGAAGATTTAAGCTACAAAACCCATTTTACCGTGTGGATTATGAGGGGGTCCTTTGTGGAGTGGCCCGTCTTCTCCATGTCTCCAATCCCCTCAAATTCTTCCTGGTCATATTTGCTGTATAGGTCTTGATCCTACGGAAACATTAAAATTACTCTGATTTTCTAAACATCATATAAGCTGACAAAGAACCAAATGCTACAATCTAGTAAGAGAAGACAAAAACACCCACTACAACCCAATTTACAGACCTGGGTTTCTGAATCCTCAAAACCGTCCTGGCCGTCTTCTAGTTCCACAGTGGCTTCGTCTTCATCATCATCTTCAGGCTGTGAAGACGACACACGGGGTGGAGGAGCCGTTTCAGGCTCGGCTGGTGGATCATCGTTCATGTCCTCAAACTCGGCAAAGTCGTTGTCATCAAAGTCTACGATGTCCTCGCCATCATCGAAGTCGTCATTGTAACGCCCACTCGAGATGGGAAGGGCCAGGAGGAAGAGGAACGCGGGGATCAGGAGGACAAGTGATCTACGCATGGTGGGACCTGAAGGGACAACAGAAGGGAACAACATCATGCAAATGTCCATGAAGATTATCTCACGAGAACAGAGAAAAGGTTGCACTAGCACAATGTATAACTAAGTCTTTAGACAGTCAATATGCAACATGACTAGTCAAACTTGATATTATTAAGTACACAAATTTGACTGGATGATTGTTCCTCTGGCAATCATCTTTAGCTGAAACCCAGCCAGCTTTATCCTGCTGTCTGCACTGAGCAGGTCAGCCTGGTAAACACGCAACATGTCCACATAGGAGAACTCAGTACCACGAATACTGCAAACACTAAGGAATATCCATGTTCCAGAGCTGAGGTTGAGACTCTGTGACACTCGCTGGCCTTTTCTGCTTTAGAACATAAAGAATAAAGCTGACTCCTGACCAAGTTAAAGCTGACAGCACATAGAGGCACCACTGGGGGAAAGGCTAATCTCTTATTAACTGCCATATGGGTGCATCCGCTGAATAATCAGTTTCAAATCTTTGGCTAGCACCACTTTTAGCCAGCAAACCCAACACTTCCTGTTAGCGTCACTTAAAAGATAACCAGACATGCGAGGCTGCTCCAAAAGCTAACGATTCTTAAAAGAAAAAAAGTGTAAAAACATTCTCACAAATGTCTTAAGTCCAGACCCAACCCCCAGCATTTGCTTATTAGCACTTAGCAAGCCAGACGCTAGCAGGCTAACAGTGGCTAACTAATATGGAAGTTGAAATTGATCGGAATCACACAAATCAGGGAAGAAACGCAACAATTTTCGACAGGAAAACCCTAGCTTGGGGTGTCTGTCTCGGTAAAGTATTCTCGATACATCAAAATCAAGCGAGACATACCAGAGGAATTACAGTCGGAACACAACAACCGCTGCTTGAACTCTACTCGCCTAAACTGTCCTTGATGAGTGTTGCCGACTCCTCAATAAGGAGAGTCGCTATTGGCTGTCCAAAAAGTCGCCCAGTGACGTCATCTACAAACATATAATTTTTAATACGAAAGTTATTGTGATGGCGAGAGGATGAATGTCGTGGAAGAGACTAAAAGTGGCCAAAAAGCACCTTGACTATGTTTGGAACGGCAAATATTCTTTTAATCCGTTGTTTATGCACAGTAGGAACTACCATAATTGAGTTGTCCAAGGTGAGATTTTGTAGGCAACTGGACTTAGGAAGGTTAATCTTGAAGACGTTCCACCTTCTCTCAAGAAGGCTTCTTCAGTTCTAAACAAGTTGGCAGCAGAGCTTGAAAATATAGCCATTGTGGACCATTAGTGTGCCAATGACCTGGGTGGTCACCTGAGAGTCG